>JBBBDQ010028879.1:70000-173442 GCA_037127315.1 Ascarosepion bandense | reverse complement strand
ATAGCCTGTTTACATAGTTCATGGGGTATGTTGCTGTATAAGCTGTTCATGTCAGATCTTACTATGAGTGTACCTGGATCTACTTATTGTGCTATGAAACATAAAAAGTGTATACTGTCTCTGATGTAGCTTTTTATTTTTGTGGTGTATGGTTGTAATATTTTATCTATTAGGTTGCTTTGTCTGCTTGCTGGGCAGGCTGGCTCTGCTACAATGGGTTTTATTTAAAATCACTAATGTTTGGGGTGTGAATATATTCAGGTTTTTGTTCGTGGATAGCTTTTTAATTGTATTTGATTTATGTATCTTTGGAAGTCTATAAAAATTGCTGCTTGCTGAAAGTCAGTAAGAAAATTTTTTTCTTTTTTGTGAGAATTCTGCTGTGTGTAAGGTAGAGTCATTATTTTTTATGCAATGTTTTAATGTATATTATGGTTGATTAATCTGTGGTTATTTTCATCTCCTAGTATATCTTGAATATTTGCTTTGTAGTAAGTTTTATCCATAGTGACAACTGCACTTCACTTGTCTGCTTCCTTTATTACTATGTCATTGTTCTCATGGATGTTTTCTAATTCTAGTTTTTGTTTGTGCGTGAAATTGTTATGAGGTTTGTGATTGCTTTGAAAGTCTGTGTCCCAGAGTTTTTCAAAGAATATGTTCATTTCATTTGAATTGTTTTTTCTTATTTGAGAAATATTTAGATTTGTTTTTTTACTATTGAGCTATCAGTAGTATTGTTGCTGCTGTTGTGTAATGTTGCTTTGAGTCTAAATTTTCATTCCAGCCATCAGAAAGACAAGCAGATCTCGATATGTAAAGCCACAAGCTTATTTGCCTGAAGAGTGTCAACTTTGGGCTCAAAACACTTGAGCAACATAAATACCATTATGGACACTTAATATATCATAAAAAAAAGCAAGTAATATTAATAATAATAACAATGAATCTACACTTTAAACAAAATATTCGTGTCTTCTCGCATTTTTTTGTGTATATATATATATATATATATATATAACTCTCAGTCATGCTAAAGACATAGGATAATATTTATATTTATTAATATATACTCAATAGCTCTGTTATATTATATTGAGCACTGTTTTATTAACACTAGAAAAATATTTATAAATGTATGTGTACTTGCATGTATAGGTATATATTTATTGATATCCATAGTTATTTTATTCTCTTCATATCTTTATAAGTCTGTTCATCTTTCTATCTATCTATCTATGTAATTATATGGGGTGTATCAGAAATACTTTTACAAACATTGGGAGTGGGTTCCTCACACAAAAACCAGGACAAATGCTCATATATAAACATATATCCGCAAGTCCTTTGTTTTTGAGTTATAAAGTTTAAAGAAAGTTTTTGGGTTATATTTCTTTTTTAATTAGTTGAACTAAAATAAATTTATAAATAGCCACATAGTTTTAAAACATGTACATATAACATTTGTAAATTATTTACCTGGACGTAGCTGAGAACCACGTATCTTCATTAAGTACCTTCCAGTTATATATTTTCTTAATTCTTTCTTGTATATATAACCATGTTTATACAGAGAAAAAAAAAAGGAAAACTGTATTCAGCAAAACTTCTAATAATCTCTTCTTTTCCCCCCTGCAGGACAAACTGAGATCGTGCTTGAAACCTTTTATTTCAACTAAATTTAGATTTTCACATCCTAACAAAATTTAGTGCATTCAGTAGAAAGAAATAATATTTTTTCTGGATAATGATTTTTCCTTTCTTTTTCATGGTTAAGACTCTTTTTACCCTCTGGATGTGAAACAGATCATGAAATCTAACATCAAAGGAAAAAGAAAAGAAAATAAATAAAGAAAGAAACAAAAAAGAGATAAAGAAAGAAAATTTTTAAGAAATTGACAGATAAGAACATTAAGAACAGTCTAAGTTACTATTTTGATAGATAGAATTATATAAAACTATTTACTGACAGAATGATTGATAAACAGACAGGTTTGATGATAAAGTATAAATAACTTGTGAATATACTTAGTTACGAAGCTTAAAAGAAATATTTTAAAAAATGTTAAATTTAAATAGAAAAAATAGGATTGTGAGATTTAAATTATTAACATATTAAAATAGAATTTATGATTATATCTGGAATTTCAACAGCAAAATGATGAAATAGCCAATCTAATAGTATGTTTAAATTCATTCGGTCAAGGAGGAGAGCTTATTCAAACAACTGCTATAAAAATTTTATGGAAAAGACAGGAAGCCATATCATAGCATTGGTAGACATGTCAGGTTAGGGCTGATAACATCACAGATTTATAGGATACAAATCTTATATCATCCATCAACTAACTAAAACACACAAAGTAAAATTGCACACCCACAAAATTGGATTCAAACAGCTAAAAACATTTTAAGAAAGACCCAGACCAAGGCAATTTTCACAAGTCAGTGTGAAAAGTAAAATTCTAGATCCTAACTGGATAGGAAATCGAAAATTGATATATGATGTCAGTCAAACTTTTTTCACATCTAAAGAAGAAAATGCCTGCTTGAGCTGGTCACATGACAAATTTCACTACTTAAACCATGGTCCATGACCGGTCAAAGACAGTCAGAATGGGAGCAGTATCTGATAGCAGCTCACAATGTAAGGAAGAAACTTCAAGCTGACTCGGTCATGTCTCGCCTTTCCTTCCAATTTGTTTCTTCATTTTCACTCCATGCTGCCAATAAAAACAACAACAACAACAGGACACTCTAAGTACAATTTCTTTATTTGTTTAACCTTCTTTCTCACCCTGTTGCCAACCTACCAAAAAAAAAAAGAAGAAAGAAACATAAGACTTTACATTCTGCTACTATCAACTGAGAACTCTCAACTTCTGTGGGACATTTTAAATACTTACATTTCTTTTCGAACAATTTTAACTACAAATCTACATGCATTTTGTCTATGAACATTTTTCTTCTCACAAATATGTTATAGTGTTCAGTTAACAAAATTTCACTTATATTTTTCTTTTTAACATTTTGTTATTCTGTTAATAAATTTTTACTTTAATGTACAAGTGAAAAATTTAACCTTCCACATTTCAACATCCAACCTTCAACTTTCTGATATTTAAATTGTGGGGCCTTCAAACATGTTTGGCACATGGCCAATTTGACAAGCATCACCGAGTTCCCTATAGATTCTTTGGATTTGCTGAGAATCTTGAGATATATAGCAAGAGCACCAGACCACATTTAGCAGCAATATCTAATGCATAAACAAATGACAGATCTATAAACGTATACAAATCAACCATTCATCTGTGCATAGAATACTGCTGTCATATATGGTCAGGCGCCCCTGTTGTTCATCGACAGACTCTAAAAGAAAATCTATAACATGATAGGTCCCGACTTGGCAGCTTGACTCCAGCCACTTTCTCACTGGTGGGATGTAGTTTCCCTCTGTCTATTCTACAAATATATTCATGGCTTCTGCTTTGACAAACTTAAGTCACTGGTGCCCCCACCACTAGAATTTACTCATGCAACCAAACTGGCAACAAGGTCTCACCCACTTACAGTTAGATTAACCAAATGCAGCTGTCAATTCTACTTCAGCAGCTTCTTTTTTTGCACTTCCCACCTGTGAACACCCTTCTGCTTACTTGCTTTCCTAACAGCTACAACCTCCAGGAATTTAAATCCAATGTCAATACCCATCTCTTATTCACTTGACCCCAGTTTTTCTACATGTCCTTGTATATCTTGTTCTTTTCTTTTCTCTCTACCTTTGCAACTGTCTTCACACCTGTGTTTTCATCCTTCTCTTGCCCTTTCTCTGACACCCCCTGTCTTCATTCTCCTCCTGTCTAAACTTTTACTCTTATGTAGAACCCTGTGCATCAGTGGTGGTATGGCCTTGCTTGGGGTGAAATGATTAAAAACAAATTTAAAAATTAAACACGAAAGATGGATTCTGATGAGAAAAACTAAACCAAACATCTTCAAAGCTGGCATTATTTTTTCTATGTTTCCTTGTTTATCTCCAGCAGAAATCTGGAAAAATTTCTAACTTTTCAACTTTTAGAATTTAAATCTGGAAAAATTTCTAACTTTTCAACTTTTAGAATTTAAATCTGGAAAAATTTCTAACTTTTCAACTTTTAGAATTTATCAAACACTGCTTTAACCCATTTTAACCCAGTGTCCTCATTTGAGGACAGCATAAAAACTGTAAAAAAATAATGGGTATAAATCGTTATATAAAACTATTATTATATATAGGTAGTGAGGACATATTGATTCATCAATAAAATTACCTTCCAAATGTTGCCCGGTTGGAAGAAAAATTCTTGTGATTTGTAAATGAATTTAATGTTCTAAAACCTGAGGACACTGGGTTAAAATGGGTTAATGATATTGCTTTAACCTCTTATGAATACTGATTAATGGATTACTGCTCTATTCTTCTCAATATATAGGCTATTAAAGTCTTAGTGAGACACTGAGATCTGAAGATGCAATGACATTGCCAAAAGCTGAGTAGAGTATTAAGGGACAAGAAAATTTAATTTGAAATGAAGGAAAGAGTACAGGACTATTATATGATATCTGTCCCTCAATATGGCAGTCAATGCTAAACATTCTTGTCAAAGATAAAGAAATGACTTGAAGCAAATGAAATGTTGTTCTACAGAAGGTTTCTGAGGAAACCATGAATTGAACATGGGAGAAATTACAAGGTTTTAGAGAGAATAGATAAAAAAAAAAACTTATGCTTAACATCAGGAAGAGACAGCTGAAGTTTCTGGGACACCTAACAAGGAAAGAGGGCTTGGAGAATCTGATATGCACAGGATGGATAAAGGGAAAGGGAGACAAGGGAAAGCAATGTGGGATATAATGAATGGACTTGAGCAAGTGGATGGCAGAGAAGAGACTCAGCATATAGAAGAAGAGTTTGCTTATTTTCACTTTCTGGACCTATTGTTCATATATATAAATTCATTTTAAACTGAGGATCATTTCAATTAATTAATTTCAGTTTTCAATAAGTAGCTATTAAATTGATTACTAAGAGACCAAAATTTTAAAAAAATTAATTTATAAAAAATGAAAAAAAATTCCTGTAAATATTTTAAGTTCAGTTTTTCAGCCAATAAAATTCTTTGTAAATCACCAGATACACTGAAAATAATTTTTGATTATGCAATGAGATGTGACTGAAATATTTCATCTTGTTGAATATGATATTTTGCAGAGAATGGAAAAGTGTAAAAAAAGATCTATCAGCTTTAATTTGTATTAAGTATTCTTCTTATAAGTAATTATTAATTATAAACATAATTATAAGTAATTATTAAGTAATTATAAGTAATTATTATAAGTAATTATAAGTAATTCTTCTTATAAGTAATTATTGCGTTCTGGTCCAGTGGATATTGGTTCAGAATGAGAAATTAGAAAGCTGAATTCGAATTCAGGTTGAATTCGTTGCAGTCACTTACGTACAAATACCCAAATGTGTTGAATAGCAGAAGAGTTTGGGTTCTACAGCCTTGGTTGGCAACCAGTCTACCACAGAAAGTAATGGCAACCTATTGCAGGAAAATATTCTGCTCAGTCAGTCAAGTCTCTTTTGAGACATGATTGTCCAAGTGTGTATCACATATGGCACTTAACTGACTGACTGATAAGTAATTTTTTACTTATATACTTTTATGAATTCAAATTGCCCATAGTAAATTGCATTTTAGATGAAAACAATTTTCTAAATAGTTATGTTAAATATATTAGCACTGACTTAGTAAGATAGCTGACTCTACATCTTTCAGACCAGAGCTCTATAAGAGCCCACTTAAATCATAATGAAAACCTACCAACCTCAATGCAAAATATACTTGTTGAGAATACAAATGCGATATGTATCTCCAAATGCAAAAAAAGCAACTAAAAATAATGTAATCTCTTATAAAAGCAAAAACAAAACAACATTATCAGCATCAATTATGAACATGACCACAAATCTACTTTACTGTATTCAGAAATTAATTACTATGTCAGCAACCATTTAACATGACATTGCAATTTACCATCTCTGGTTACCCATCTTACATTGGGAATACTTGTTTACAAAACATTTAACTAAAATGATTGATTCTAAAATAATTTGCAAAAAAATCACTATCACAACAATTACAATAACATTGTTTGTCTTCACGATTCACTAGAATCTCAGAGAAGATTGAAAGTAGTTGGGTTAGCAAGAACTATGGCACTTTCCTTAGGAATTTAAACTTAACATCAAGAAGATAATTAAAAGAACTAGAATGGATTACTGTAAAAATAAATAGACATAATATGACTATATTATTTAATGGAACATGCTTGAAAATATATATATATATATATATATATATACAGTCATCTGCAAACAGATCTGTTTCGCTGTATCACAGCTAATCAGTACGGTTAGACATCTGATTGATTTGTACCCGACTGAATTGGCATCAGTCGGCAATTCTACCTCTGAGCTATGAGTGCTTGGTAGAAGGAGGTAGACTTTTAGTGCATGATATATCATGTATACATACGCCAATAGCTGAGAGTGTTCTAATTCATTACTGAATGAAAAATGCGTAGATGCTATAGTAGCTACTGTTTTTTCAAAGTCTACCATTCTTTCAGAATGCTCAATCAGGGTACACTATTGGCCATAATTATTAGGCCACCCAAGTTTTTAAAAGAAATGATGTATTTTGTACTATTTTTAGTATTTATTGCCAAGTGAATAATTGTAAATGAAAAAAGAATGCTTCTTTTGTTAATACTGCACAATAACATGTGCATCAAATGAACTGTTCTGGTGTCCAATTTTTGTGCTCTCTTCTTCATACTGGCTGGTCGAAGCAAAGGCTTGCTGGCACCTTGTAAAATTTTGCAAAGCAATAATAACAAAAGAACTATTCTATTTTCATTTAGAATTATCCACTTGGCAATAAATACTAAAAATAGTATGAAATACATTATTTCTTCTTAAAAACTGAGGTGCCTAATAATTATGGCCAATAGTGTATATTTCTTTATAAATTGTTAAATGGTAAACATTGCATTGTATCAGTTGGTTCACATTTTTAGAATGTTGTAAATATAAAATTATTCTTCTAAATAAATTATAAATAATGTTTAATATTGTTTAATTGTGTACTTGAAATACATACACACTACTGGCCATAATTATTAGGCCACCCCAGTTTTTTAAGAGATATTATGTATTTCATACTATTTTTAGTATTTATTGCCAAGCGGATAACTGTAAATGAAAATAGAATGGGTTTTTTTGTTAATACTGCACAATGACATGTGCATCAAATGAACTGTTCTGGTGTCCAGTTTTTGTGATCTCTTCTAGATGCTAGTCTCTTCTTCTTATTGACTGGCCAAAGCAAAGGCTTCTTGGCTGCCTTGTAAAAATTTGCAAAGTAATAATAACAAAAAAACCATTCTATTTTCATTTAGAATTATCCACTTGGCAATAAATACTAAAAATAGTATGAAATACATCATTTCTTTTAAAAAACTGGGGTATCCTAATAATTATGGCTGGTAGTGTGTGTGTGTATATATATATATGCATCAAATGAATTTATAAATATTTAATAATTACCTATATTGCAGTTTCATTAATGTATGAATAAAGAAAATTTAGGGTGTTTCAGACAAGTTTATCTTTGCTTCCTTGCCTTGTAAAATTTCGCAAAGTAATGATAACAAAAGAACCATTCTATTTTCATTTAGAATTATCCACTTGGCAATAAATACTAAAAATAGTATGAAATACATAGTTTCAATCTACAGGGTGCGATGGGTAAATTGTCGCTATTTGCCTTGTAAAATTCTGCAAAGTAATGATAACAAAAGAACCATTCTATTTTCATTTATAATTATCCACTTGGCAATAAATACTAAAAATAGTATGAAATACATCATTTCTTTTAAAAAAACTGGGGTATCCTAATAATTATAACCGGTAATGTGTGTATATAAGTGGTTAATACCAATGGAGGTACATTCCACAATTAGATATTTACTTTTAAAAAGTGCTCAGTACAAAAGTAGAGCATAGATATATAGTTATTGTTATTATAATAATAGCATACTGCAACTTAACAGCAATGAATTTTTTATATATATATATATATATATATATATATATATGATAGATAGATAGATAGATAAGGAGATTTTAAAAAATAAAATTAAACTAAAAATAAAGAAGGCCATCAAATTTGATGAATAAAGTGGGGTGTAAGTGATTAGTAGACTGAACGGTAGATTAAACAACATGGTGAATTTCAAAAGCAGAACTTGCCTGAACTAACCAGTTGCAAATGATGAAGACAAAATTGTTGCTCATTATAATGTTGAGTATGAGATAATGGATCAGTTTTGCTATCTTAGCGACATGTTAAATGCTGGAGGAGCTATAGTCCAATATCCTGTGTAAGATCAGGTTGGAAAAAATTTAGGGAACTTTTATCTCTTTTAATATCTTGAGTATTTTTGTATAGGATCAAAAGAAGGCTATATACAGTTTGCGTTAGAAGTGTTATGCTATATAGTAGTAAAAACTGACCACTTAAGGAAGTTGATATTAGCAGAATTGCTCAAACTGACATGCAAATGGTATGGTGGATGTGCAATGTCAGTCTTAGGGATAAAAAATCATCAGAGGAGTTAAGAAATGGGTTGGCTATTGCCAATATAATAAATGTTATGTGTCAAGCAAGATTTAGATGGTTTGGGCATGTTGAAAGAATGAACATAGAAAACCTGGTCAGCAATTGTATTTTTATTGAGGTCGATGACCAAAGAGGGAGAGGTAGACCATGTAAAACATGGACCCAGCTTATCAAAGATGATTTAAGGAAGTTGAGATTACAGCCAGGCCTTAAAAAAATTGGGCAGCTTGGAAAAGAGCCATCAAGAAAACCCGTTCAACTCATGCTAGCATGTTTGAATTTGAGTTTTGTTTAATGGCAAGTCAACCTCTGTGGGTTATTTAATGCCAAAAAAGTGGGGGTTTAAGGTTTTTTTTTTAATTTTCAGTAAGTATTAAAAATCACCTACACCATACCCAAAGGAAATGGAGGAGGGGATTCACGTTCTTCATTATTGTCTATGTGTGTGGGTTGGGAAATGGTGTTTGCACATTTTCACAAATAGGAACACATTTAAATGGTCAGCATATTAGATATATTACATATGCAAACACACACACACACACACACAGAGTTATACTTATGTATAAATAGGAACATAGACATATGTTCAAGAAACTATGTGTTACCTATGCAAAAGCAATAATGTTTAACAAGATATTTTTCCTAACGATTATTATTGTAAAGAGTTTGTTTTTCTCTCTTTCTCTCTCTCTACATATAATATATATATATATATATATATATATATATATATATATATAGTAACTAAGTTGTTGAACTCATAGGTTTTTTAACCTTTTGTTCATGCATTTACTTTTATAAAGAGTGCTCGATACAAATGTAGAGCGTTATACTGTAATGGTTGTTACAATGTTTTTAATAATTCATAGTATCACTACACAAAAATTTTTATGTTTCAAAGCCAGCTCATTATGTGGTCTGCTTCATCTTCAGGTGATTTTTTTAAAATGAGAATTATCTAGTTCAAAAGCCCATTTATCTGTGTTGGATTTGTTTTTTTGGGTGTTAGAGGGGTTGGTCTGTATTTTGAGTTCTGTTGAACTTAAGGTCTTAGGGTTAAGTGTTTGTTTT
The DNA here is from genome assembly GCA_037127315.1 of Ascarosepion bandense. Classification (NCBI taxonomy): domain Eukaryota; kingdom Metazoa; phylum Mollusca; class Cephalopoda; order Sepiida; family Sepiidae; genus Ascarosepion; species Ascarosepion bandense. The sequence continues at coordinate 163,633 of JBBBDQ010028879.1, read as the reverse complement.
TGGCTGAGTTCAGGATAGGTTAAACTATTTATCTTGTGTGGGTTTAGGCTGCTGGCGCCTTGCTTGTTGTTATTTGGTTTAGGGGTTGATAGGTGTTGTTTTGTTTTGGGGTTGGTTTCTTCTTACTTTAATTTTTGTTATTTTGTATTGGAGTGTGTGCTTTTTTTGTTTTTCTATTTTTTTGTTTTTTATCGTGTCGATATTTGTATTTATTTATCTACTATTCTGCTGCAGCTGCACTATTTTTTGTTGGTATTGTATAGGGTTTGTTTTCTTTTTCTGTTTATTTATAGGGTTGGTTGTGTGTATTCTTTGTGTTTTTTGTATATATATATATATATATATATATATAAATTTTATATATTTTTGTATATATATAATAGCAGTATAGCCCAATGTTGCTCAGGTGTAATGAAAGCTTTAAAACTAATCCATGGTCCTGGAGCTCAGACACTTTGGACGTTGGCACAAAAGACTAAAAAGCAATAGTTGTTTCCAGTTAAAGCAAAACTGTAGACTGAAAGAAAAATGAATGGATGTAAGTCAAATTTTGATTTCCTGCTATCAATATCAAATAAGTTTTTTCTTCGTAAACTAAATTTTGAAGGCTAAATAAGTCTTCTGAGTAAATGGTATCATGGCTGAGACTAAGAACTACAATTATACCTACTTAGAGCCAAACCCGCCCGAAGCAAAAACTAAAATAAATGGGCTGAAAAAATACAGACATACAGGCAGGCAGGCAGACACACACACACACACACACACACACACACACACACACACACACATACACACACACAAACATCTTGCCATATATATATATATATATATATATATAATCAATTTTCTGCACTATTGTAAGAACTGTAACCTTGAAACTTCTGAATATTGTTTCTTATGTCTTTTTCTATGAGTGTATCAAATTTGATTAAAATCAGATCACTCCTTCTATGACCTGATTTTTTCGATTACTGATTTTCGATATTTATCGGGGGTACCTCGGCACAAAACCTAGCTAAGAGTACTCGCAGACGTTTATAGTACAACTGTGTAAATTTTCAAGAAAATTGGTTCAGCCGTTTTGGAGTCTATAGGTAATGGACACACACACACACACAGTCAAAGTTCCATGTATAAATAAGTTTATATATATATAGAGAGAGAGAGAAAGAGAGAGACAGAATCAAACTTTTTGCAACTCTTTATCCGTATCAAACTCTCTCTCTCTCCCACACTCTATCTATCTATCTATCTATCTATCTATCTATCTATCTATCTATACAGCTATCTATCTATATAGATAGATAGAGAGAGAGAGAGGGAGAGAGAGATTGTTGGTTAGTTGTTTTTTGTTTAAAGGCATATCAACATCCATGGGTTATTTAATGCTGAAATCTATTTTGTATGCAATTTTGTTTTTAAGATAATAATGTTTTTTTTTAATACAAGTTTTACTATTTAACCCATAGATAAGTGGAAGAAGAGCTCAGTTCATACCTTTCCAAAGAGTTTTGTGTTTGAGTTTTGTTTAACGGCATATCAACCTCTGTGGGTTATTTAATGCCAAAAAGGTGACATTTTAAGGTATTTTTTTTAATGTTCAGTTATTGTGAGAAGGTTGATTTAGTCAAATTTTAATGAAAATTTTTTTATTTTTTTTATTTTAGAAAACTGAAAATGTCTTCTAGGTTTGTATTCAAAAATGTTTTGCTGAGAATAATTTTTTTTTAAAAATGTATATTTTTCTATAAAAGTCTATTTTTATGCATATATTACTATAAAAGTGTATTTCTGCACCTTCACAGTGCTTTGACCCAATTTTGTGAGGGGAGTTAACTATTTGCCCATAGCTGAGACCTTAACAGGTGCCACCACTCCAAGTTAGGGTGGGTGCGGGAACAACAACAATCAAGAGGTGGCTCCATGCTCCCCACAACCGCTCAATCAGATACCTTGCTGCCAGATGCAGTTTACCATCATGCCCAGGCCCCCATGCTAGCATGGAAACAAACATTAAATAATGATTTGTGTGCATAAGAGAGAGTGCTGAAAATTTTTGACCCAAATCAAAATTCCAATTTGCAAATATTAGAATTCTGATTTTTTAGAAAAAATTTCAGGCTGAGAACTTTTCTGTCTCAATGTGTACCTAGAACATTATTTCCAAAATTCAAATATTTACAACTTATGGTTTGGAATATTAAAAAAAAAACTGATGAAAAATATTGTTTAAAAATACAGTCTCTTTGACTTTTGTTGTTTACCATTAAATGTTTTCAATCGGATTTTATATTTGGCTAACTGAATGACCAATGAGCGGAGCTTGAAATAAAAACAGAAAATAAAAACATGAATTTTTAAGTCTGCTTAACTTATTACCAAATAAAAGCACAAGAAATACAAATGTAGTTTAATAACCATAACTTTAAGGTGGGTTTCTTGCACTTCACTTGTTTTCTATTTCATTATTGTTTCTTTTTTGGCAGCTCAAAATAATTGAATATTTTATCTACTTTTTAAAAATATTTACCAGATATTTTTACACTTTAATCAAAAAATCCATATACAGTCAGAATTCATGCAAAAGAGAACTAAAATGAGAGAAAAATAAATAAAATAAAAGAAATGAAAATGAAATAAAAACCAAAATAATAAAGAAATACTATATATTGAAAGAGTTTGAGTTTTGTTTAATGGCATATCAACCACTGTGGGTTATTTAATGCTAAAAAGGTGGGGTTTTAAGGTTGATTTAGTCAGATTTTAATGAAATTTTTTTGTTTTTATTCTTTTTTATTTTAGGAAACTGAAAATGTCATCTAGTTTTGTATTCAAAAATGTTTTGCAAAGAATAATTTTTTCCTTCAAAAATGTGTTATGGTAATAATTTTTTTTTCAAAAATGTCTTATTGGTAATTTTCTTTCAAAAATGTACATTTTTTCTATAAAAGTGTATTTTTATGCATATATTTCTATAAAGGTGTATTTTTATACTTTCATAGTGTTTTGTCCCCAGTTTGGGGATGAACTATTCGCCCGTAGCTGGGACCCTAACAGGTGCTACCACCCTAACTCAAAGTGGACCTCATAACAACAACAATTAAGAGGTGGTTCCATGCTCCTCACAACCTCCCAATCAGAGGCCTTGCTGTTGGATGTAATTTATTGTCATACCCAAAACCCATATATTAAAAGAGAGGATATATTCAATAAGCCATTAAGTTTTCACATATACTACTGTAGCATATAATTATATGCTTGCATGCCTTCATGCCTTTTTTCTTTCTATTTTCTATCTTCCTTTTATACTATGAATGCTTAAATATTCAAACTATCTCATGAGTTAGTAAATCCTCCAGATACAACTTTGGGGTTCACTGGAGTTTTCTGTGGACCGTGGTGTTCATTTACCAGTGACTGTTTCCTCTTCAAATAATATGTTATAGGTTGTACTGCATTACATTGTACAGACAGCAATCCTGATTTGATATTTTGTAAAAAGTAGGTTTGTACCTTTCCCAAGGGCATAAATATGAATTGAACTAATGAATTACTTTATGTGTCTGGTGAAAATCTGCAGAAAATTAACTTCAAAAGTTTCAACAAGCAATAAGATGAGTAATTGAGCTTTTTTTTTTTTTTGCTGTAATAGTTGTGGCTTAATGGAGAAACATCCTTAGCTTTAAAGTGTTTCACTGATTAAAAGTGAGTATCAGTTCGATTTCTCTTCACAGATATTTATTTTAAATTTTATTAACTGCTAAAACTCTAAATAACAGTGTTTCTAAATAGCAAGGTTACCATGTTATTGATTTTTCCTTACAGTTTTTTTCATAGCTGTTCTGATGGCACTCTTATTGAGTGAAATGTTGACAACAGAATAAAATTTTTTAAAATTTGGCAGGATTGCGAACCCTATCCACATAGGGGAATCCACCAATTAATTTGGTGCGTCTTAGGATAAAGGTTACAGGTTTGAATCCTCCCAAATGACACACATTTTCGTAACAAAAATTTATTGTAAATAATCAGGCCAGTAGAAATAAATATATGATACTGTTTGATTATAAACAGAATATCTACTTAAATATGAGTATTGGTCAAAAATAATATTTAAACAAAACAAACAATTTCAAATTGTCAGTTATTTAAAGACCATTTTGTTAATCTTTGTTAATTTCTGTAATATATATATATATATATATATATAATTTATTTATTTATTTATCTGTAAATTCAGATAAAACTTAGAGGGGAAATAGCCATTTCAACATGTCATTTTAAGATATGCATTCTCAACCCCATATAAACAAATAATGTGGAAAAATTCTAAGCACAGAGGTATACTCTAGTAAAGGAAGGGGTTGGGAGATATTGGATTTTATAGGGTTAAGCTAGCAGAAATTTAGTAGTAATTTCTTCTTTGGTAGTGGGAGGTATGTGGCTTGACTTTTGAGTTAGTAGTTGTAGGTAGTGGGGGAGTAACTGCTTAACCAAATTTAAAAAAAACTTTACTGTGACTAAGTGGAAGAATAGGATATTCCTCACTGTTTTATACATTCAACTCTGGGTGGTAAATTACGGATAGATATTAAGAAAATCACAGTTCCATTGAACAGCTAGAAACAAATGCATATTTATTTGTGTTATATATTTTATATATATATATTATTGTAACATATTGCCTTGACCAACAAAAATATGATTGACATCAAAGGCAGAAAACACAGGCAACAACAAAGCTTTGAAAGGCAATAGATGACAAAGATATGGCGACATTAATTAAGCCAAAATCCCAAAAAACAAAAATGTGCAGACATTTTGGGTTATAGAAGTCTAGGGTTTCTGGCCGAAAACAGAAGTCAGAACACAGAGAGAGAGAGAGAGAGAACTTTTGCTGACTTCTGATTCCCAAGGGCTCCTTGTGTGTGTGAATCTCTCCATCAGTCTCCCTGCTCCACATAAGTGTCACTGTCAAAGAATAAAAATATAAGATTATATTTTTATATATACATGTCCCTGGTGGTTTGTTCGGATCCAGCAGCACTATATAACATTAAGAAAATAATGGAACAATGTGAAAAAGCTTTTTAAGTACGTATTTTGCCATTGTGTGTTAGGTTTAACTTCTTCAGAGAAAAAAAAAAAAATTGGGACTGTTTTAGAATTAGAATTATATTTCTCTTTCTCTCTTTATAGACTCACAATAACTTCACACTGAAACACTGGTTTCCACACAATCACCAAAGTTAAGCAACCTTGATCCTGTCAGTAGTTAGATGGGTGACTGCTTGGGAATACTGGGTGCTGTAAGCTTTGATGTGTGGATGGTGTAATGGATAATCGCTCAGAATTGTTAATTTGAGAGCCGAGTTTCAATTTCACTTGCATTCATTATATTCCCTTACATGCAAATACTCTTTGAAAGGGGGTCCTGGGCATGACAGTAAACTGCATCCGGCAGCAAGGCCTCTGATTGGGAGGTTGTGAGGAGCATAGAACCACTTCTTAATTACTGTTGTTCCCAAGTTCACCCTGACTTGGAGTGGTAGCACCTGTTAGGGTCCCAGCTATGAGCAAATAGTTAACCTCCAAACTGGGGTCAAAACATTATGAAAGCATAAAAATACACTTTTATAGAAATATATACATAGACTTTTATAGAAGAATATACATTTTTGAAGCAAAAATATTACCAACAATACATTTTTGAAGAAAAAATTATCACCATAACACATTTATGAAGGAAAAAAATTATTCTCAACAAAACATTTTTTGAATACAAAACTAGAAGACGTTTTTAGTTTTCTAAAACAAAAAAGAATAAAAACAAAAAATTTCCATTAAAATCTGATTAAATCAACCTTCTCACTGTAGCAGAATATTAAAAAATTATTTTAAAACCCCACCTTTTTGTTGTGGGGCAGTGGATATCGGCTCGGAACAAGAAATCGGGGAGCCGAGTTCGAATTCCAGTTGAATTCATTGCATTCACTTACGCGCAAATACCCTTAGGAAAGGTATTAATCCGTCTCTTCCTTCCAGTTATGGGTTAAATAACAGGACAGATTGGGTTCTATAGCCTTGGTCGGCAGCCAGTCTACCGCAGAAAGCAATGGCAACCTACTGCGGGATAATCTTCTGCCCAGTCAGTCATGTCTCTTTCGAGACATGATCGCCCAAGCGTGTTTCACGCACGGCACTTAACTGACTGACTGACAGAGGTTGATATGCCATTAAACAAAACTCAAGCACAAAACTTTTTGGAAAGTTATGATCTGAGCTCTTCTTCTACTTATCTATGGGTTAAATAGTAAATGTTTTATTTAAAAAAAAAAAGAACAAAAAACATTATAATCTTAAAGACAAAATTGCATACAAATTAGATTTCAGCATTAAATAACCCATGGAGGTTGATATACCTCTAAACAAAAAACAACTAACCAACAATCTCACTCTCTCTCTCTCTATCTATAAATAGAGAGGGAGAGTTTGATACTGATAAAGAGTTGTAAAAAGTTTGATTCACTCTCTCTCTCTCTATATATATATATAGAGAGAGGGAGAATCAAACTTTTTACAGTAATAATGGTTATGAAAATATCTTGTTAAACATTATTGCTTTTGCATAGGTAACACAAAGTTTCTTGAACATATGTCTATGTTCCTATTTATACATAAGTATAACTCTCTGTGTGTGTGTGTGTGTGTGTGTTTGCATATGTAATATATCTAATATGCTGACCATTTTAATGTGTTCCTATTTGTGAAAATGTGCAAACACCACTGCCCAACCCACACACATAGGCAATAATGAAGAACGTGAATCCCCTCCTCCATTTCCTTTGGGTATGGTGTAGGTGATTTTTAATACTTAGGAAGTCTGAAATTCACAGAAAAGACGACAATAATTTCTTTGAGAGAAATAATGCCTAAAGTCTTAGGCAAATAGAGAGTAAAGAAGACGACGAAGAAGAAATAAGTTGGTTAAATTAAAACCTTTTAAATACAAAACTAAAAATTGAGAACAACTGAAAAGAAAAAAGTGCAGAAAAAATATTAAAAAAATGTTTGTGAAATTGAAGTGAAAAATGGATGATTGAAGGAAAAAGGTGAAGAAAAAAATTCTTATTTTTTTTCAAATTAAAGATGTCTTCTTTTAATTACCTGTGATTAATTTTTACCTGTTGAGTTTTTGACAAAAATCTAAAGACGCATTTTTTTTCTATTTGCTTTTTTCTTTCAGCAATTATTCCTTTTACTTTTCTTTTTTCTTCCATTTCATTTTTCCTGGCAGTGTGTTTATTAAGCCACATTGCCATTTCTTTCTTCTTCCTTGCTTTTTCTTTTAATCTCTTCTCTTTCTTTTAATATTTTTGTTTCTTCATATTCTTCCTTCTTCATCAATCTTTCTTAACCTATGTATTTGTCTATTTGTTCCTTTCTTTCTTTTTATCCCATTTTTTTCTTTATTTCTTTGCATTTTTCTTTTTTTATCCTTATTTTTGTTTTGCTCTTTCTTAATTCACTTTTCTTTCTTTCAATGTTCATTTTTAACCTTTTTTGGATCTGTTTTTCTTTTTTCTTCTTCTTCCTAATCTTTCTTGTATCTCATAGTTTTTTTTCCGTCTTCTTCCAAATCTTTCTTGTATCTCATAGTTTTCATTCTTTCTTTCATCTTCTTCCTCATCTTTCTTATATCTCAGTTTTTCTTTCCTTCTTTCTAATCGTATATCTCATAATTTTTTATTTTTTCTAATATTTTTTGTATCTCAGTTTTTCTTTCTGATTCTTCTTCCTAATCTTTCTTGTATCCTATAATTTTTTCTTCTTCCTAATCTTTCTTGTGTCTCATAGTTTTTCTTTCTTTCTTCTTCTTTTTAATCTTTCTTGTATCCCATAATTTTTTCTTCTTCCTAATCTTTCTTGTATCCCATGGTTTTTCTTTCTTTCTTCTTCCTAATCTTTCTTGTATCCCATAATTTTTTCTTCTTCCTAATCTTTCTTGTATCCCATAATTTTTTCTTCTTCCTAATCTTTCTTGTATCCATGATTTTTCTTTCTTTCTTCTTCCTAATCTTTCTTGTATCTCATAATTTTTTCTTCTTCCTAATCCTTCTTGTATCTCATAGTTGTTTTCCTTCTTCTTCCTAATCTTTCAAGTATCTCCTAATCTTCTTGTGTCTCATAGTTTTTCTTTCTTTCTTCTTCTTTTTAATCTTTCTTGTATCCCATAATTTTTCTTCTTCCTAATCTTTCTTGTATCCCATGGTTTTTCTTTCTTTCTTCTTCCTAATCTTTCTTGTATCCCATAATTTTTTCTTCTTCCTAATCTTTCTTGTATCCCATAATTTTTCTTCTTCCTAGTCTTTCTTGTATCCCATAATTTTTTCTTCTTCCTAATCTTTCTTGTATCCCATGATTTTTCTTTCTTTCTTCTTCCTAATCTTTCTTGTATCCCATAATTTTTTCTTCTTCCTAATCCTTCTTGTATCTCATAGTTGTTTTCCTTCTTCTTCCTAATCTTTCAAGTATCTCCTAATCTTTCTTGTATCTCATAGTTGTTTTTCTTTCTTCTTTCTAATCTTTCTTGTATCCCATAATGTTCCTTTTTCCTAATCTTTCTTGTCTCTCATAATTTTTTTTCCTAATCTTTCTTGAATCTCAGTTTTACTTTCTTTCTTTCTTTCTTTCTAATCTTTCTTGTATCTCATAATTTATTTCTTCTTCCTAATCTTTCAAGTATCTCGTAGTTTTTCTTTCGTTTTTTCTTCTTTCTTGTATCCCATAATTTTTCTTTCTTCTTTTTTCTTTTTGCATTTCAGTTTTTCTTTCCTTCTTCTTCTTAATTTTTCTTGTATTTCATATTTTTTTCTTTTTCTTTCCTTATCTTCCTAGTATCTTACACTTTTTCTTTCTTTAATCTTCTATATTCTGTTCTCATTTCTTTTGTTACCTTCATTGACTCAATGTCTTTTAAATTGTCATTTTTAACCTTTTGTATCATTATTGCTTTTATTTCCTTCATATTGTATAATTTTTTTATTTTACTCTTTCTTTCAATTTCTTTCCTATCTTCTCTCATGTCTTACTCTACCTTTCTTTTTTCTTTTACTTACTTTTTCTTCATTTTCTTTTTTTTTTCATCTTCGTTTATTTCTCTTTTTCATTCTGTACTTTTCTTCTTCAATCTTTTGTTTGTTGTTTCTTCTGATCATCCTCTACTCATTTTTTAATCATTCATTTTTTCTTTCTTTCATTTTAAAATGTCCCACCCATTTACATTTTCCAATCTATGTGACGCCTCCACCTTTGCGTAACAAACCTCTTCTGTCTCTCACCAACAGAACACAAGATTAAAAAAAAAGAAAATGAAAAGTGAAAATTGAGTGAAAGAATAAAAAAGCCTCCCATCAAAGTTTAATGAACACTTAACACAGAGACATTAACCAAACATAAAAGTTCTTTGACAACTACACACAAAAACGTTAGTCTAATTAGGCAAGAAAATTAAATTGTCTGTAATTACATACATACATACATAACTATTGATCTACCTATATATATATATTTGAATAGAGGTGTCAACATTCATGCATATATATATATATATATATATATATATATATATATATATGTGTGTATATATATATATAGATATGTTTATAAACACTTATATTTTACGAATATAAGTATAAAAACACATACACACACACACACACACACATATATATATATATATATATATATATATATGAATATGCACACACAATCACAGACGCATTCATATTTGTATGTTTTATGAATACAATGCTCATAAGGTTGTGTTCAAATAAGCAGCTTTATGTGTGATGGTATATCTGCATTCATAAAAATACATATTTATATCATAAATACATTAATATGTATGCATATAAACACAAATGAACAAAAATATACATGTATAGGTGCTTAAAATTTATAGATGTAAATAAATCTATACTTATATTTATACAGTGAGTGAAAGAAATTAAGTAGATAGAAACGTATTAATATCATCTACACACATACACACACACACAGTGTACCAAGGCAGCAGATAATTTTCTAAACATATTGTTAAATATAACAGACAATGAATGTCTATTATGTTTAATCATCAGCCATTCTAAACATTGTATTTTGGCTTTAATTTCAGGTGAAAAAATAACAAAAATTGTCCAACATTTGGATATTTATTTATTATGTTGGTTCTAAGCTTTCAGCTCACATCAGCCATCTTCAGAGAGGTTGCAGGGACGTTAACATAAAGACATCCACTATCAAAGATGATTTTATCTTGTACTGACATAAAACATTGCTATGCAATGCTAACAGTCACCAAATAGCAGATGCAGTTTGTAAATTTGCAATGCGGTTCTGTTTACAGTTCACTCTCTCACGCTGTGTGACGTCATAGAACCGCATGGTGAATGTCCTTATGTTAATGTTCTTGTATCTCATAGTTTTTCTTTCTGTCTTCTTCTTCTTTTTTCTAATCTTTCTTTTTTCTTTTCCTAATCCTTCTTGCATCTCAGTGTTTTTTCTTCTTCTTCTTTCTAACCTTCCTTGTACCCCATAATTTATTTCTTCATCTTAATCTTTCAAGTATCTCATAGTTTTTCTTTCTTTTTTCTTCTTTCTTGTATCCCATAATTTTTCTTTCTTCTTTTTCTTTCTTGTATCTCATAGTTTTTCTTTCTTTTTTCTTCTTTCTTGTATCCCATAATTTTTCTTTCTTCTTTTTCTTTCTTGTATCTCATAGTTTTTCTTTCTTTTTTCTTCTTTCTTGTATCTCATAGTTTTTCTTTCTTTTTTCTTCTTTCTTGTATCCCATAATTTTTCTTTCTTCTTTTTCTTTCTTGTATCTCATAGTTTTTCTTTCTTTTTTCTTCTTTCTTGTATCCCATAATTTTTCTTTCTTCTTTTTCTTTCTTGTATCTCATAGTTTTTCTTTCTTTCTTTCTTCACTCAAGGCAGCACTACCTTCTAAAGGCACTAGATGTAAGCTTCCTTGTTGAGTCTAAGGCCCTCACCAACAAATTTGTGAGTTCTTTTTCGGAATGATCAGAGTGAGTTTTCCAAGCTGCTATAACTTCATAATCACCATTAGACTCATCCAACTCTTTTCAAATTGCCTGCATTGTCTTTAGATTGATACTGACACTTTGAAATGTTTGTACTGGAGCTTGCGGAATTAATGCCATGCAGTACAGCATAGCTTTTACAAGTTTCTGGGGAAGCGAATTGTGTCATGGTACTCTTTTTCTTATACAAGAAAGAAGAAAAAAAGAAAGAAAAACTATGAGATACTTGAAAGATTAGAAAGAAGAAATAAATTATGAGATACAAGAAAGATTAGAAAGAAAGAAAGAAAGAAAGAAAGAAAGAAAGAAAGAAAGAAAGAAAAACTGAGATTCAAGAAAGATTAGGAAAAAGAAAAATTATGAGAGACAAGAAAGAGTAGGAAAAAGGAACATTGTGGGATACAAGAAAGATTAGAAAGAAGAAGAAAAACAACTATGAGAGTTGACTGCTTCGACCATACTGTGGAAAAAGGAACATTATGGGATACAAGAACATTATGGGATACAAGAACATTATGGGATACAAGAAAGATTAGAAAGAAGAAGAAGAAAAGCACCTATGATGCTTGACTGTTTCAACCATACTGTGCAGCCAACAAAATCAAAAACAAACAATGCACACGCTTGAAATTAATAATATAAAATGGCAACAATTTACCTGTTACACACTCTCTCTCTCTATATATATATATATATATATGTATGTTTGTGCATACACACATATAGATACAGGTGTTTGAAAATTTAAGGATGTAAACACATACACACGCATATATATATATAATAATTATAGTACTAATAAATATGCCTTTGTTAATGACTGTTTGATACAACACTCTTTTTAAATTAATGTTTTCAATGTTATAAATATTATCTTCGTTCTTTATTCACTTAGATATACATATACATATATATTAATATACATACGTTTATGTATTTATATATATATATATATAATTATTGATAATTAGTTTTTGGTCAGAATTAAATTAGACCAGTACTCAGTTGTATTAAAAATGCTCAATACATATATATTGCAGAGCTTTAGAATAATTTTCATTTGAAAATGATTTAATTCCATAACCAAGGTTACAACCTTTTACTATCTTCAGGCAATTTATACTAATATATATAATATATAGATATATTAATAATGTGAGTAAATATATATATATATATATATATATATATATAAAAAAACATATATAATAATTCTTTGAATTATGCTATCACAGATACATTCATGCATATGCATGTTCATGCAACCCATACCTATAAATGCTTTATATATATATATATATATATATATAGATAGATAGATATGGTTCCATTTGCACACATCTGTATAAATTTATGTGTGAAAGTATATGTGTAATGTAAACTAACCTCATTTTTCTTAAACTCCACCCCAATAAAAAGTAAAAACGCCAAAGAAATAAAGGAAAGAAAAAAATGACAGAAAACGAAAAACAAAATTAAAAATAATCAATATCTTGAAATAAAATGAAAAATAAAAGAACTGAAAAAATGAAAGCATTTGATTTAGTTTTTTTTCTTTTCTTTCCACTTTAATTACAAGTTACTTATGCAATATTATAAGCTTTTTAGAAGCTCTCTTTTAAAATCAACTTACACTGCATTGTACTTGCAACTGAAATTGAAAAGCGACTTCATTTCAAGTGATTATGGTTTGTATTAATTTCTTTTTTTCCATTTGCCACAAGGTTTCTTTCATTAACCACCCTCACCTCCTTGTCATTTTCACAAATCCCAGCCTCATCTCTAAATGATCTCCCCCTGCTCCTCAAGCACACTCACATCTCTGATTGCCCCCTCTTTTTGTCTATGCACAAATGACTTATGTGGTTGAGATGAGATTAAAACTTAACTCCTCTTTCTTTTTTATTCTCTCCTGCTAGTCTGTATGTGCTAGTATTTCCAATATTGTTTGCCTTACCTAGCCTTTTTGATTATGAGATATTTATTTATTGCTAATGTTATCAGTTGTAAATTATTCCTAGTGAGACTACATTAATAGAGAACATTTTATCATCAGATAAATAATGGACCATATCGTTTTGATTGCAAGTGAAGAGGCTCATCCCTTATTCCCTGTTTAGGATGTGGTTTCTGGCTTTCCCTTTTCCAATATTTTTACTCTTTTCTTTTTTTCAATTGGAGTAGATAGACTGAACTATCGCCCGGTTCACACTTCACCCATGTCTATTGAACAGGTGAAGAGGCTCATCCCATGTTCCCTGTTTAGGATGTGGTTTCCGGCCTTCTCTTTTCCAATCTTTTCACTCTTACGTAGCCCCCTGCGCATCAGTGGCGTTACCGCCTTGCTCAGGGTGATATGATTAAAAAAAAAAAAGTAAAGACATAATGTGCATTGTGGAGCAATGGATATCACTGTGGAATGAGAAATTAGAGAGCTAAGTTCAAATTCCAGTTGAATTCATTGCATTCAGTTACACACAAATACCCTTGGGAAAGGTATTAATCCGTCTATTCCTTCCAGTTATGGGTTAAATAATAGGACAGATTGGGTTCTGTAGCCTCGGTTGGCAACCAGTCTACTGCAGAAAGTAATGGCAACCTACTATGGGAAAATGTTATGCCTAGTCAGTCATGTTTCTTTCGAGACATAATTGCTCAGGTATGTATCACACACGTCAATTAACTGACTGAGTGTGAAAGAGGGAGGATAAAAGAAGAGATGTTCTAATGCACTTAATGTCTGCTTCAGTGAAATGGATTGCTATCAGTTTTTAATCTTTTTGTTTGTACTCTCATACTTCTTCAAATAATGACATTTATTATTGTTTCTGCAATATTTTGGTAAAGTTGTGAAGCTCGAATATTTAACAATGTAACAGGGAATTTTGATGGGCTATCCTGGGTATGACAAACTACATCTGGCAGCAAGGCCTCTGAACAAGAGATTGGAGGTCTTTGAGGAGCATGGAACCACCTCTTAATAGCTGTTGTTTTCAGGTCCACCTTGACCTAGAGTTGTAGTGCCTCAACTATGGGCAAATAGTTAACCCCCAAACTGAGGTCAAAACACCATGAAAGTATAAGAATACATTTTTATGGTAAAAACATTACCAGCAATACTTTTTTGTAAAAAATTACTAATGCTTCTAAGAAATTTAAATTTCTGCATTAAATGACAAAAAAGGAGTTGATATGCCACTAAACAAACAAACAAATAATTTCTATGGATATTTTAAAAGTTATGGAAATCATAAGGGACATACTAAATCATTAAATTAAAACTTATCATTCATTGGAAAATTCAAATAGAAAAACTACCAAATTTTCAGTTAGTAAATATTCTTAAAAATGAAATTTATTTGAAGAAAAAACTTATACGCACTCATAACAAGATGAATCCAAAACATTTCATTCTTAGAATGGTGTTCTTTACTAGAAATGATTTTGGGCACTATTAAGGAAAATAGTCTACTTGTAAAAAATAACAAAAATATTTTGTGACTAAATTTTATTTATTAGTATTTATTTGACAATCCCCTACTTGCAATGTTTGTCAAGATTGAAAAGTTTTGCATTTTTATCATTTTAGAAGAGTTCTCCTTAGGATAAAAATCCAGTATCACATCAATTCCTGACTTTTTATAGAGTTATCATAACCTTGTTTTTATTTACAAATTTCAGATTTTAAACTGAGCATATGTCATTGAGCATACTACTAATATTTTCATTTCCCAATTTTTGCCAAGTCATAGAGCCCACCTTAATTTTTATAGGTTTAAAAGATTTTCATTTACTACTAAGAGATATGGCCCACTGTTTATGAGTGATTCATTTTCTCTCAGTAGTGCCATGATTTGATTTGATCACTCACAAATATATATTTCTGAATAGATATTTATTCTTCTTCCCACCTGTGGAATTCTCTTCCACATACTTGCTTTCCTGACAGTTACAATCTCCAAGAATTTGAATGTAAAGTCAATAGTCATCTCCTGTCTCACTAACTTACATCCCCTCTCTCATGCTTTTCTACATCCACCCCACTCTCATCAGTACTCTCTTCCCTCTCCTACTCTCTTCCTGACACCCCCTGCAACGTCTCACTCCTCATAACATTCCTCTTCGTCCACCCCACTCTCATCAGTAATCTCTTCCCTCTCCTACTCTCTTCCTGACACCCCCTGCAACGTCTCACTCCTCATAACATTCCTCCTCGTCCACCCCACTCTCATCAGTAATCTCTTCCCTCTCCTACTCCCTTCCTGACACCGCCTGCAACCTCTCACTCTTCATAACTTTCCTCTTATGTAACCCCCTGCACAACAGTGGGCGCTTGCTTGGGGCGATACGATTATAAAAAAAAAAAAAGAAATATAAAAATAATTTTGAAACAGAAAGCAGGCAGTATAGCATACAAGGTTGCTGTTTTTCAAAGGAAATGAATTCAACACAGGGAGGGTTTTTATAGGTATATATCTGTATATAAAATCTAATATGGCACAAGAAAGAAAAAAAATGATATTTAGTTATATAACTAAAATAAAAGGAGGCCTCTTAATGCTCCATTACTATTTCCATAGAAAGTGGTCTGACAAACTACATTCCATAGTTCCACTAGATCAACCAAATGCAGGTGACAATTCTACTCCAGCAGCTTCTTTTCTCATGCTTCCTGCCTGTGGAACTCCCTTCCATATACTTGCTTTCCTGACAGCTACAACCTCCAAGAATTTAAATGCAAAATCAATTCCCATCTCTTATCCACTTAATTCCAGCCCTTTCCACATCACCCAGTGTATCTTGTTCTTTTCCTTTCTTTCTACCTTCGTAACTGTCTTCAATCCTGTGTTCATAGCTTTCTCTTGCCCATTCTCTTTCTCCTCCTGCAGCTGGTTCGTCTTTGTCTTCACTCTTTTCCTGTCTGAAACTTTAACTTTCATATGTAGCCCCCTGCACATCAGTGGCGGTACTGCCTTGCTTGGGGTGAAATGATTAAAAAGCAATGTTCTAACTATGGCACTGCACACAGGATATTTAAGTTGCTTGCATTAACTAGATTATGTTGAGATTCAGATTTGGATGTTTTCAACTCCGGCTAATAAATTGAAAAAAAAAAACAGGCAAGAAAGGGTGAAAATAAATGACCTCTTTCTATTTGTTTGTGAAGCTATAATGAACATTTCTGTCATAGCATATTACAAACAATTAGAGAATTAGACTTTCATCCAAATTTTAAAATTATAAAAAGAACTTGTCTATATTTCTGAGATGAGGTAGTATTTATTTGGACTATTCTCCTCATCTTTGTTGTCATTTGTACAATGTTTCAGCCATTGTATGCTCTGACCTTCTTCTACAGCAGTGGTGAACAAGTAACTTACAGGATTAGAGGGAGATAACTCATGACTACCAAAAGAAGCACTACTATGCAAGAAATGGAGTTCATATACCCCAGTGATTGTAATAAAGAGTTTGGTTTGAAATTCCTAGCACCTGAAGAAGGCCAGAGCATACAACGGCTGAAATGTCGTACAAATGGCAACAAAGATAAGGATTATAAATAGAAGTTGACTATGTTTTCTTTTTATAATCATTTCACCCCAAGCAAGGCAGGACTGCCTTTGGTGCGCAGGGAGTTACAGTGAGAGAAAAAACAAGGTAAAGGGAATGTCAATGAAAGGATAAGAGAAGGATGGGAACCAAGGAGATAGAAGATGGCAACTGACATTGCAATTAAACCTTTAGAAATTGTAGCTATCACAAAAGCAAACAAATGGTAGGGGTTTCCACAACTGGAAAGAGTGAGAAAAGAAACTGTTGCCATGAAAATAGTTGTAGAAAAGACAGAGGGAAGCCACATAAAATTGGTGAGAATGTGACTGAAGTGGAGATGACACGTCAGGACTGATTATGTTGCATATCCTACTGATTACTGATAACGTGTCATAGAACAACACAATACAGCACTACCTTTATGGCTAAGACCCACCGTGCCATGCACATTATTGTGAACCTGCCTCGTTCCCTTTCCATTAGTGAGATGTAAGTTACAATCAAGCAACTTCTTCATGAAAGCAGCTATATTTAGAACCAAGAGGATGTTTTGTCAACCACTACAATTTTAACCTGATTAACCACTATCTTTCTCATACATCCACATAAACTGTACCTCTTACTCCATAAAACACTACCAGGAGTGGCTCTTGGGCCTTATATAGGGTGAACATCATTGCAAAAAAGAATATCTACATTCTTATGTGTGTTTGTGTGATGTGCCATGTGGTTGTGTGAAAGTAAGTAGTCAACCTGTCCAAGGATTGAAAGAGTCCCATTGTTATCTCTACTACATCTCTGAGCAAAAAGAGAGAAAGTGTTTGATAGTCCTGAATAGAAAGCCACCTGACAGTGTTAATCAAAGTCCACTGGCACAAAAGGTAGGGATAACCCTGCGATAATAATTGCCAGTATAATAAGTAATTTCATTCTGTCAGAATCTTTCAGCCACTGATGTTTAGCTACAATGTAAAAACCTATGCGACCTTTTACATATGTTTGGGTATTTTTGTTTCTTGGTATCATTTCTCTAAATGTCCATTTCTGCAGATATCTATTCTGCATGAAAAATTTCAAGCAAAGATAATTTTACACAAGAAGACCAGAAAAATAAATTTAAAAATTGATAACAGCTTACATTCATTAGATGACATCTAAATCAACTTGAGGCCTTTTTTTTTTTTAAATTCTTGGAATTTTATGTCTTCTGAACATATTGGCTCCCAAGAATGTGTTTTTGTCACCAATGATCTTATTTCCTTATCACAAGATGGAATTTTTTATAAAATTCACTGAATAAAACTGAAGTAATATTATAATTTGCAAGCTTCTATTATTAAAATGCCATCCGAGTGTTTCAATGAACAACTAAAAACTAGTTTTTTATATTTTTACTAAAATATTTACTTAAATATATAAATTTAAATAGAATGTGTATCCATTTTAAATTGTTGTTTAGTAAAATAAAATTTATAATTGCACTTTGCTTTAGATAATCATTTTGAAGTATAACCTTGACATATTTGGGAAGGAGAACAGAATTATCCAGAGCCTATACTGACAGCAAACTATCTGCATATGGGTAGAAAATGAATTCAGTAATGAATTCAAACAAAGGATGTGTCTTCTCACTGGGTTTGTTCAATCTATAAAGTGAGGCAATTCTGAGAGAATTAGAAGCCCTGTTAGGATCCATTACTGGCACCCACAATTTTAGTGACAGAAAATATGCAGATGTCACAGTATTGATAGCAGACATGGAAAGAAAACTACAAAAGCTCCTTCAGAAGGAAGTGAAGGAAAGCATGAAAAAAAGACTAAACATCAATTGCATCAATTGTATAATGTATGGTTGTTAGCAAAAGGAACAGCTCAATATACACATTACAAACTGAAGATGCTAAAATCAAACAATTGTAATAAACTGGAAGTGAATGGGACGCAAAACACGGAAAACTAAAGGTAAATTGGGATATTAAAAAAAACTGAGCAAGTTACGAGGGTCATTCAATAAATAAGGTGAATTTTTTGGTATAAGGACTTCTACGAGGGTCATTCAATAAATAAGGTGAATTTTTCGGTATAAGGACTTCTACGAGGGTCATTCAATAAATAAGGTGAATTTTTCGGTATAAGGACTTCTACAAGGGTCATTCAATAAATAAGGTGAATTTTTCGGTATAAGGACTTCTACGAGGGTCATTCAATAAAGAAGGTGAATTTTTCGGTATAAGGACTTCTACGAGGGTCATTCAATAAATAAGGTGAATTTTTTGGTATAAGGACTTCTACAAGGGTCATTCAATAAATAAGGTGAATTTTTCGGTATAAGGACTTCTACGAGGGTCATTCAATAAAGAAGGTGAATTTTTCGGTATAAGGACTTCTACGAGGGTCATTCAATAAAGAAGGTGAATTTTTCGGTATAAGGACTTCTACGAGGGTCATTCAATAAATAAGGTGAATTTTTTGGTATAAGGACTTCTACAAGGGTCATTCAATAAATAAGGCGAATTTTTCGGTATAAGGACTTCTACGAGGGTCATTCAATAAAGAAGGTGAATTTTTCGGTATAAGGACTTCTACGAGGGTCATTCAATAAATAAGGTGAATTTTTTGGTATAAGGACTTCTACAAGGGTCATTCAATAAATAAGGTGAATTTTTTGGTATAAGGACTTCTACGAGGGTCATTCAATAAAGAAGGTGAATTTTTCGGTATAAGGACTTCTACGAGGGTCATTCAATAAATAAGGTGAATTTTTTGGTATAAGGACTTCTACAAGGGTCATTCAATAAATAAGGTGAATTTTTCGGTATAAGGACTTCTACGAGGGTCATTCAATAAAGAAGGTGAATTTTTCGGTATAAGGACTTCTACGAGGGTCATTCAATAAATAAGGTGAATTTTTCGGTATAAGGACTTCTACGAGGGTCATTCAATAAATAAGGTGAATTTTTCGGTATAAGGACTTCTACGAGGGTCATTCAATAAATAAGGTGAATTTTTCGGTATAAGGACTTCTACGAGGGTCATTCAATAAATAAGGTGAATTTTTCGGTATAAGGACTTCTACGAGGGTCATTCAATAAATAAGGTGAATTTTTTGGTATAAGGACTTCTAATACAGATAGAAGCTTACTTTTTTTAATTTTCAATGTAGTCTCCCAGCAGTGTCACAAACTTTTCCCATCTGTGCACAAGCTTCCGTATTCCCTCAGTGTAAAAATCTTTGGACTAATGTCTCAGCCAATCACTCACAGCTCTTTTGACTTCATTGTCACTTTCAAACTTGTGCCTCTCGTGAACGCTTTCAAGGAACTAAACAGGTGAAAATCTGAAGGGGCAATGTCTGGGTTGTAAGGGGGATGAGGGAGTAGTTCCCAGCCCAGCTCATTGATGGTCTACCCCATTTGGGCTACTGTGTGAGGCCTTGTGCTGTCTTGATGTGACTGATGACCGCTGCATTTATTCAACAGATAGGCTCAAAGTCTTTGATAATGTCATCCACTGTCACCCTTCTGTCAGACTGAATGACATCATTGACTGATTCGATCACCTCAGGAGACCTCACTTCTGTAGGCCTCCCTGCACTGTCTTCATCTTCAATACTGCTTTGTCCTTCTTTAAACAATTTAGCCTGCTTGTATACATTTTTTTTGGCTGAAACATGTGGCACCATATGCAGTTGACATACTCCTATGAATTTCAACTGGTTTGCACCCTTCAGCAACCCAAACTTTGATAACTGACCTCTGTTCTATCCTGGAGCATGCTTCTTGGTCAGCCATCTTTGTTAATCTCCTAAACTCTCAAAGTTTTTTTTTTAAATCTACAAAAAAAATCAAATCCCTTTGAAAAAGAAGTAAATGAAAAAAATTTAAAAATGTAAGATTCTATCTGTATTAGAAGTCCTTATACCGAAAAATTCACCTTCTTTATTGAATGACCCTCGTAGAAGTCCTTATACCGAAAAATTCACCTTATTTATTAAATGACCCTCGTAGAAGTCCTTATACCGAAAAATTCACCTTATTTATTGAATGACCCTCGTAGAAGTCCTTATACCGAAAAATTCACCTTATTTATTGAATGACCCTCGTAGAAGTCCTTATACCGAAAAATTCACCTTATTTATTGAATTACCCTTGTATTAAGAAATAGAAATATTTCATCAAAAATAAAGGAAAAAGGATGAAAATGTTTCATATCAGTCATCCTATATGGCAGTAAAGGCTTGATGATCTTCTCACAGATGAAAAAGAGACTTGAAGCAACAGAAATATAGTGATTTCATGGAAGGATGCTGAGAATAACATGAACTAAAATTGTAAGGCATTCATAGGAATTGGAAACAAAAAATACAAATATTTAACATCATGAAGAGATAACTGAAATTTATATGACACATAAAGAAGAAAGGGGACTTGGAAAATTGGATACCCATAGGAGAGATTGAAGGCAAAAGGGACAGTGGAAAACAAGGCATAACCTATCTAGCAAGTTTAAGTAAATGGATGCGAGACAAGATTTAGGAAAGATAGCAAAAAAACAAAATTTATTAAGAGCTACAAAAGAAAGGAAGTCATGGAGATTTCAAATGTCTGGAGCAGCTTTTCCAAGAAGAAGAAGTGTTAAATAAAATATATTTAAGTATACTTTTGATCTAAACTTATATAATAAATGGAACTTTGACTGTGTGTGTGTCCGTTACCTATAGACTCCGAAACGGCTGAACCGATTTCCTTGAAAATTTACACAGTTGTACTATAAGCATCTGTGAGTGTTCTTAGCTAGGTTTTGTGTTGAGGTACGCCTGATAAATATTGAAAATGGAAAATGGAATAAATCGGGTTATAGAAGAAGTTGTCCGATTTTAATCAAATTTGATACACTCATAGACAAAGATATAAGAAACAATATTCAGAAGTTTGAAACTTGTTGCAGTTCTTACAATAGTGCAGAAAATTGATAAGATATATATAAAAGGCAAGATGTTTGTGTGTGTGTCTGTTTATCCTCCTGTATGTCTGTTTTGGGTTTGGCTCTAAGTAGGTATAATTGTAGTTCTTAGTCTCAGCCATTATACCATTTACTCAGAGGACTTATTTAGCCTTCAAAATTCAGTTTATGACAAAAAAATCTTATTTGATACCGATACCAGGAAATCAAAATTTGACTTACATTCATGCATTTTTCTTTCAGTCTACGGTTTCACTTTAACTGGAAACAACTATTGCTTTTTAGTCTTTCATGCCAACGTCCAAAGAGTCTGAGCTCCAGGACCATGGATTAGTTTTAAAGCTTCCATTACATCTGAGCAATGCTGGGCTATACTGCTAGTTAAAATATAAATTAAAATACAATGTGCATTTTAAATAGCTGTTTTCCAAATCAAAATTTACAATAGCAATCACCTTAAATAATTATATATGCAGTATATTCTGATTTGATGTATTATAAAAATTTTACTGGTTCATTTTTGGGTGTTAAAATGAATAACAGAAAAGAAAGAACCTACAGAGTCATTTACACTGAAATTCAGAGAATTGTGTTTGCCAGTGGTCAAATGTGGTGGTTGTTTTTACTTTGGAGCTGATTTCATCTGTGCAAATTTAAAAAAAAATATTTGGGCAAATTTTGGGATAGAAAAGACTATATGACAAGTCGGAACCATTTTTATTCACATTTTTGTCTTAAAAAATTAAATAGTCAACTTGAATCTATATTGGAATTATAATGAATTACAATTAAAACAAAACAACCATAAGAAGAACAGAATTTATATCCTTTATTTAGAGGGTGTACTATGGAGTATATAAGAAGCCTTTTGTTTGGGCAAAATTAAGCCTTAATACATGCTTGCCTAAATTTTTTGTTTGCCTTTACTGCAGCATGGGCTGAAAGGCACACATAATTTAGGGAAAATTGCTACTATTATGTTGCTAAAATCAAAGTTATGCCCATGGATTGTTAAAAGGCTCTTATAAGATAAATATGCAGAGTATTAAAGTCAGTAAAACTCATTTTAGTTTCTTTTTACCCCTCATTTAATGAAATGCTTATAAAAAAAGTTTGTGGTGTACTTTCTATTTCACTGATACCCGCTTGAAGTGAACTAATTTCAAAGACTGCATTGAATTTCCATGTTAGCAACTTGTTTCAAATTCCCAAAAAGATGCAGTTGCCATTTGTGTGTGGAAGAGTTTGAAAACTTTGAAAATAAATTAATTCAACACACTGTTTTATATCAGTCAGTCAGTTAAATGTCATACATGATACATGCTTGGGTGATCATGTCTCATTTGATCCATGACTGACTGGGCAGAAGTTGCCATTTCTTTTTGTGGTAAACTGGTTGCCAACCAAGGGTATAGAACACAATCTGTTCTACTATTCAACCCATAGCTGGAGAGAGAAGAGAGGGATTAATATCTTTCCCAAGGGTATTTGTGCATAAGTGAATACAACTAATACAATTGGAGATTTTTCTTGAGTAAAGACTGGCCTCTCTGAAAAACAATCATTATGGAAAAAGGCAGGTAGCAGTGGAAATAAAAAAGGCACACTTTTTTTTTTAATTTTTTCATAATCATTTTACCCAAAGCAAGGCAGGACCACCACTGATGAGCAGAGGTTTACAGTGAGAAACAGATTACAGAGAATACCTAAAAAAGGATAAGAGGTTGATGGAATTTAGGGAGGTAGATGGGATTTGGGGAGGTAGGAAATAAAAAATTCATGTTGCATTTAAATTTTTAAAAAATTGTAGCTATCAGAGGAGCAAGTATATGGAAGGGAGTTCCACAGGCAGGAAGTACAAGAAAAGAAACTGCTAGAGTGGAAGTGGTGGTTACATTTGATTATTTTGATGGTAAAAGAATGGGACCTAAATGCCAGTCTAGTAGCATGAGTAAATTCATGTGGTTGGGACACCAGAGAAAGAAACTCGCCAGAGCAGAAACCATGAAAATAATTGTAGAAAAGACAGAGGGAAGCCATATTCTATCAGTGAGAAAGTGACGGAAGTCAAGCTGCTAAATCAAGATTGATTGCATTGCAGATCCTCCTTTGGATTTTGTTGAACTTAATACCAGTAAAGAACAGTTAAAATTTATAGGGCACATAATAAGGAAAGAAGGGTAAGAAAATTTGACACTCACAGGAAATACTGAAATGCTAGAAGGAACAGAGGAAACTAGTGCATAACCAACCTAACAAGCTTGTGAGAAAATGTGGAATTAGAATAATTTAACTCCATAGACTAAATAAAGGGTTTGATTTGAGATTCTAACATATATCATCTGAAGAAGGCTAGAACATACAGCAGACAAAGCATTGTGAATATGGCAATAAAGACAAGGAAAACAGTTCAATCAAGATTAATAGCGTAAATATTATTTCCTCAAATGTTATTTTTAGCAAATACCTAAACTGTTTTATCTGTGTTTATTTCATGGACAGGCCTGTGAACTTGAGAATATATACAGTACTGTGCAAAAGTATTAGGACAAGAACTACTTTATCTTTTATGAGGCATCAAAATAAAGTTTAAAATCACCCCTATCCTAACACTTTTGCACACTACTGGTAGTGTGCAAAAGTATTAGGACAGGAGTGATTTTCCTAAAAACCTCACTGAAGTTCAAATACAGGGTGAAAAGCCAAGTAAATTGCTAATAAGTATTGATTATTTAAAACTAGGTGTAAAAGAAATGTATTAAAAAGAAGTTATATTTAATTTTTTCTATCTTCTATTAAACAAGTTATTTTGAAACTACTCTATTGAATATCTATAGGATATTTTGGAAAAAAAAATTGATAAATCTAATGTTACATTGCAAGACACACTTTGGGAACAAATACAAGCTGCTTGGCAGGAGATACCATTACATACATTGAAGAAGCTTGTGATGTCAATGCCTGACAATGAAAGCTGTGATCAAAGCAAAAGGCTATTATACTAAATATTGAATTTATTTTGTAACAAGTATTTTTTCTTGTTAAGCATTTGTTGAATAAATCAAATAAAATTACTTTAATTAAACTATTTTCTGTCAATATGCCTCATAAAGCATAAAATAGTTCTTATCCTAATACTTTTGCACAGTACTGTATATATACTAGGTGCGATTGGTAAATTGTCGCAATTATTTTGATGCCTCACAAAAGATAAAATAGTTCTTGTCCTAATACATTTGTACAGAACTGTATAAATATCATTTAAATCATCTGGAGAAATTCTTTTAAATTATATGTATATGAATGTTCCATTTTTTTCCTGTCTCTATACGAAATTGTAAATATGAGTTTGCATTAAGATAACGTAAATCTTTGGTGATTGTTGCATGAAAGAAGTCAAATAAATGCGATGCTATTTCAAAAGAAATTATGAAGAATTGTTGTATCTGTAAATGCAACTAGCTAATTTAATGTCAGGATAGCAAGATCCAACACTTTCCATAAATTTCAGCCTCATGATATATTTTTAAATTCTTTGACAAAAATATTGTCACCTGTATCTGACTAGATGTATCTTTCGAATTGTATAGATGACAATCAATGCTCAATGTGACATATTGATGATGTTGATCTTTAGATTTTTTAAAAAAATGCTATGTTCTTGATTGTCTACGGCTATATCATGTTCAATACACTGGTTCCCATCTGATCATCGAAGTTAAGCAACATCGAGCTTGGTCAGTACTTAAATGGGTGATCATTTGTGAATACCAGTTGCTGTAAATATAAGGACCAAGAATGGTCTACCGGTCCTCCAGGTTTTGGGGTTGGGTGCAGTGCTAACAACCCTACCCCGTAAAAAACAGTTTGTTACAAAAACAGCAACAAGAAGTTGCTGCCCTACACATGAGACAACTGGATAACAATAAGTTAAATAAGGAAAAAAGCAGACAGTCTCTCACATTCTCAAGAGAAAATCTGTGTTCGGAGAAAGGCTCCAAATCCACATAGCTGATGAGAAAATATGAGAGATTTAGTCTTGTTTTCTTGTTGGTGTTTACATTGATAACATTACATTCCGAAGAAAATATATGATTTAGAGATATTAGTTGTATGAAAATCAGAGACACACAGACATGAGAAAAATTTTTTAATTGATTATCAGATGTGTTCAAGTAAAACAATTTGGAACATGATTTCTGAAACTTTTTAATCTTAAAAAAAAGTTATTTCAAACAAAATTTTTCTATTTTTTAATACTTTGCCTAGCTTTTTGAAGACTTGTTTTGCTATGTCAATATGTTTTCTGATTTTGGTGTAGCACTTTCCAGCCTCTCTTAACTCTGTAACAAGGTCATGGGGTATCTAATATGCTCTTTGTTTCTGTTGTGGGATCTCCCCCTTGTATATGATAACAGACTCAAATTGAGTATACATACACTCCTGCCATAGAGAGACCTTGAGACTTATCAGAGAGTACCGGAATTGATATGTAAATTACCTAGAGATACCGAAGTTGCCCAGAGATTACCATGCCAGAAGTCAGAATAGCTCTGAGCTCCACTCAGCTAGAATAATATACATGGATATACTATTTCCAACAACTTCACTTCAAGACTTGTATATATTTATTTCTTACTAATAGTATTCCTGGGTTTACAAACTTGTGTTCAAGTTTGTATATTATGTTCAATATAACCTACTTTTCTATCTCAATATCTGTTTTCATTGTTCATTATTTTGTGTGGTTCCTCACCCGGGATCCACAGCAGTTGCATTGATCACGACCATGTTCCAGGGTTAAAACACTTCCCAGATATTTAAATTCCTGCACTTATTCCATTTTGGTATCTTCAATTTGTAATTTGCATGCTTAGCTGTTCTTTTTGCTAACAGCCATGCATTTTATCTTCTTGCAATTGATTTTTATGCTTTTCTTCTTGCTTTCTTTCTCTCCATTTATTTAGTTATTGTAGTTTTCTTTCTATGTCTGCTATAAACACTGTCGTCTTCATATCTTATGTTGTTAAGATTGTTGCCATCAATAATGAGTCCTGGTAGGGCTTCTAATTCTCTCAGAATCACCTCAATATATATTTTGATTAAGTTTAGTGAGAAGACACATCCTTGTCATAAACTCCTGTTTTTGAAGTCCAGTGTCCTCTGTCATGTACAACATGGCACGGGATACACTGGAGACAAAAAGGTCCCCAGTCAGAAATGAAAAAGATGTTATCTGTAAAGCATCTATAGAAAAAGAAAAGAATGGGACTTAGTACCTTTATTCTTTTTGCTGTTTTGGCAACGTCTTCTATTAGGTATTAGTAGAAGTTTATTAGTAGACAAGTTAGATTTAAATATTGAAATGTGGGTAAAAAGTTTGTCTATACTTTTGAGATGAGGTAGTTTTTTACATTATTTGAATTTGTTGAAATAATTGATAGAGGGAAACTATGGAAACATAAAGAATCTACACTTATGCTAGGCCACAAAAATCTCCTAAGTCGGCCAAGTATAGAAATGAATACACTGTGGGAACCAGTAATACGGAATGCCAGAGAAAATCATCAGCTTCAAAAATTTCAATATGTGCTCTAGTAAAAAATGATTACTGAGACATAACACATATAAGTCTCAAAAATTCATACACTGATGTCCTCAAGGACACATGGTCCATTGAATATAGTTGTTTGTTAGTTCCATTGACTTGACTTAAAGAGCTGTGTGTTCAATACCAGGCTACAAATAACTTCGAGAGTTGAGTTAAAGGGAGATAACTACTTGGCATCTAGAAGTATCAATGCATATGAAGTGAGAATGATATACCCAAGTGATCGAATAAAGGTTCGGTTCGAAATTCCTAGCATCTGAAGAAGGTCGAAGCGTACAATGGCTGAAACATCATAAACATGGCAAAAAAGATGAGGACAACAGTCATCAATGTAAATAATGTGTAAAAATTTGTGTCCACTTTGAGAAGATTAGTAACATAGCACATAGATTAGTAAGATGCCTCGGGATAGTATACTATACCTATGGGAATGGCCAGAATGGTGATGGCTCCAGTTACATGGAAGGTGCTGGTAATCCAGAAGATGAATACATTCCATACGCATGAACAATCATAAATGCTAATAATATTAGTTTTACTAGGGATGTTTTTTTGTTGATTGAACAACTGACTGATGTGCCATCCAACATCAAAGGGATTAGCTGAACATACAGTTCAGACAACTACTTGACCCTAGTTCTTTCTTCACCACCCTGACCCTAGTTTTTTCTTCACCACCTGTATATCCTTTCCTTTCTCTCCACCTTTGAAAACTGTCATCACACCTGTATTCCCTCCCTTCTCTTGCTCCTTTCTAACTGGGTCATCCCTCTCTTCACTCTCTTCTATCTAATTTTTACTCTTATGTAGCCCCTTGCACATCAGTGGCGCTACCACCTTGCTCGAGGTGATATGATTAAAAAAAAAAATTAAGAGTGGATTAAAGAAATTTTCTTAATAATCTTAAAACCTGTTTTGCACCATGTCTTAATACTCTATTGCCTGATTACCCAATTGGCAATGGTTTCATCATGGCATTTTGTGGAATATTCTTCTATGTGCTATGTCTCCTCAGGGCATAGGCAATCATGGACTTTCATATCTCCCTATGCCTAGTAGCTCTTAACACCCTTTCTCCTGTTACCCCTGCTATGCTCTGTTCTGCCATCCATTTGCTCAAGCTCATCAAGTATGTTACACTTTTGCCTGTCTCTCTTTCTCTATATCTGGCCTATGAGTATCAGATTCCCAAGCCCCTCATCTTTGAAGAGATTGTCCAGCATTCACTGCCATATTAATGAACAAACATCACTTAGTAATCCAGTACTCTCTTCTTTATTTCCAGCAAAAATTTTCTGTTTTTTACTCTACTCAGCTTTAGAAATGCATCCTTGGCCATGCCAATTCACCTTCGAATCTCAATATTGCACTTTCTATCCTCTGTTAAAACACTTCCCAGGTATTTAAATTTCTGTATTTGTTTGGTTTTGGTATTCTCGGCTTGTAGTATGCATTTTGGGCTCCTCTTTTTATTGATGACCATGCATTCAGGTTTCTTGTTTATATGCAGTCCTTTCTTTCCAGATTAGACTAATTCTCACATGACAAAAGAAGCATTCCAGAAGTTGAGTAAAGTATTAAGAAACAGGACAATTACGTTAGAAACAAAGAAGAGAGTACTGGATTGCTATGTGATGTCAGTTCTTCAATATGGCAGTGAATGCTGGAAAATGTCATCGAAGATGAAAGATAAACTTGAAGCAACTGAAATGTGATTCTACAGAAGGATGCTGCGAATATCATGAATCGAGCATGTGAGCAATGACGAGGTTTTGGAAATGATAGAAATGAAAAAGAAATTAATACGGAGCATCAGGAAGAGACAGCTAAAGTTCCTGGGGCATGCAATGAGGAAGAAGGGCTTTGAGAACCTGATACTAACAGGCCAGATAGATGGAAAAAGAGACAGGGTAAAGCAGCAGATAACATATTTGAAGGACCTAATCAGGTGGATGATGGAACGAGTGGTGCATGGTGTAACAGGAGAAGGTGTGCTAAGAGCCACCAGGGATAGGGAGATATGGAAAGCTATGATCGCCCACGTCCTGAATGGACAGGGCACATAGAAGACGAAGAAGAAGAGTTATGTGTCTGCTGATAAATGTCAAATGTTGTAGAGTTTGAGGAATTTTATAAATTGCCATGGAAAGCCAAAACGGATACCTGGAATTATAGAAGAAAAGTATGTTACCATACTGAGTTCAGTAAGAGAAATGTTCATGTGTGAGGAAAACATGTTAATCATGTTTATGAACATATGTCTATGAAATCAGTTGCCAATATTTTTATGTGTCATGTCATTTAACGACATAGTCTTCTACAATTTTTAACCTCTTCTGCTAGTCATTTATAAAAGCTCCTCATGGAAGTTTTGTTTCTGCAATAAGAGTTGTGTTGTGTTGAATTTTCTCAGCCTATTTTCCTCTTTTAAAATTTAAACTCTCTCTGCTTCTAAGCATTAGTGTCCTTTTTGTTTTTGCTTTCCTTAAAACTTCCTTGTAGCGCACACACTCTGGAAAACCATCATTCAATGTCATATCTCTCTCTCTTTCTCTCACCCTTTATAGACCCAGCTTATGGCCTATCACGTTGCTTGATCACCAAAGCTAAGCAATGTTGAGTCTGGTCAGTACTTAGATGGGTGACTACTTGGGAATATTAGGTGCTGTAAGCGTTTAGTGACGGATGTGCGTTGTGGTACAGTGGATATCGACTCAGAAAGAGAAATCAGTGAGCCGAGTTCGAATTCCAGTTGAATACCCTGCATTCACTTAAACACTGGTACCCTTGACAAAGGTATTAATTTGTCCCTTTCCTCCAGTTATGGGTTAAATAACAAGGGTAGGACTTGGGGACCCTGCCCTTAAAAAAACAAATCGCAATGAATCTTGATACTCGAAAAGAAAAAAGTATTATTAGACACAAAACTTATATAAAAAAACAACAATAAATTGTTGAAAGGAAAAGGTATCACCAGCAATAAATAAATAAAATTTAGTTGGCAATAAATTACCCGCCAAGGTTGATATGCCATAAAAACAAAACAACCAACAACCTTTATACACTCAATGGTGTGTAGGACAGTAACTTTTTGTTACTGTTTCTATAACAAACTGTTTTTTCATGGGGCAGGGTTGTTAGCCCTGCACCCAACCCTCAAATCTGGAGGACTGCTGGATCATTCTTGGTCCTTATGTTTACAGCACCTAATATTCCTAAACGGTCACCCATCTAAGTACTGATCAGGCTCGATGTTGCTTAACTTTGCTGAAGAACCAGTGTATTCAACATGATATTGCCAAAGACCAATGCTATATAGAAAGGTCAATATTACATATCAGTTTAACCACATCCCTTCAAGATCTAGATGGTTACAGCTTTTCACAACTTCCTCTCTTTTGTAGATTTAAACAATATTTGTTTCCTTTCAGTCTTTCAGTTTTGCCTTCTGTTTACACAAGCTTGTTAGGTATGTTATTTGATATTTATCTCTAACCCTTCCATCTTCAATACATCCTGTGAGTTTCAAATTCTCCAAGTCGTCTTTCTTCATTCTGCATTCAGGAAATTTCAGATGTCTCTTTCTGATTCTAAGGATAAATTTCTTTTTCATTTCAATTTTCCTTAAAACCTCATCACAACTAACTCTATCCACACTATTCTCAGTATCCTTCTGTAGAATATTTGTTCTTATATATATATTTTCAACCCATTCTAAAAAGCTGGATGACTATTTACCTTTGATGTGTTTTAGAAAAGTCTATATGAATTTCATGCTTTCAGGTCAAAATGAAAATTAGGTAAAGATTTACATATAATTTGACTAGCAGTATAGCCCAGCATTGCTCAGATGTAATGGAAGCTTTAAAACTAATCCATGGTCCTGGAGCTCAGACTCTTTGGACATTGGCATGAAAAACTAAAAAGCAACAGTTGTTTCCAGTTAAAGTGAAACCATAGACTGAAAGAAAAATGAATGGATGCAAGTCAAATTGTGATTTCCTGGTATCAATATCAAATAAGTTTTTCGTCATAAACTGAATTTTGATGGCTAAATAAGTCCTCTGATTAAATGATATCATGGCTGAGACTAAGAACTACAATTATACCTACTTAGAGCCAAACCCGAAGCAAAAAGTAAAATAAAAGAGCTGAAAAAAATACAGACATACAGGCAGATAAACAAACACACACACACAAACATCTTGCCTTTTATATATATCTTATCAATTTTCTGCACTATTGTAAGAACTGCAACCTTGAAACTTCTGAATATCGTTTCTTATGTCTTTGTCTATGAGTGTATCAAATTTGATTAAAATCAGACCACTCCTTCTATGACCTGATTTTTTCAATTATCAATTTTTGATATTTATTGGGGGTACCTTGACACAAAAGCTATCTAAGAGCACTCACAGATGCTTATAGTACAACTGTGTAAATTTTCAAGAAAATTGGTTCTGCTGTTTCGGAGTCTTTAGGTAACGGACACACACACACACACACAGACAAAGGTTCCATTTATAAATAAGTTTAGATTAGATTAGATAAAAAAATTCTAGGAAAATATATTAATAACTTTTGACATAAACTAAGATTTACAAAGAAAAAATACAAAATAGATATTACCGACTTTTTTTAAAAAAATCGCTTATTTACTTTCTTTAATCACAAGAAATTCTAGCTCAGGGAAGATGTACGATGATTCATTATTTTAACATACATACAGTCACATTTTTTTCTTTTGTCTTTGGATATGAAGAAGGCAAAACATGTAATCAAATTTAGTTTCAGTGAAACATTTTCCATTTCTCAATTTTTTTAAAAACTTTGTTGGGATTCTATATCCTATTTTAAACACACAAACACACAGTTTCGTATGTGCATGTGTGTAGTGATGCAAAAAATGATTATCTTCTTTTGACTGAGATGAATTCCCAAGGGTCACATGGTTGGTGAGTCATGTCAGCTCATAGAGTGACAAAAGCTAGTTCGTAGTTAGTACCATTAGTGTCAAGATATGTCTGTCCTCACAAGTTGCTATGTAAACTGCAAATAAAAGCAGGCATGATCCTACAACAGTTGAGCATATAGAGAAAACCACATGGTCTCACCAGGTACACAGAAGATACCAACCCCCTGCATGATTTTACCTGTTGGAAAATTTACATCTAAGACCCTCTCCTTCTTCACCCATTTCACACTGCTTGTCCTGCACATAGTTTATCTGTTAATTCATGATATGTATATTGCCACAACTTTGATATTGTGACATCATAAAACATAATATAAAAGCTGTGAGCATCAACACGGGGTCATGGGAGAGCGTAGCAGTCAACCGGTTCAAATGGAGAGGAACCCTGGCCCAACAACTTAAATCAAGGGAGGAGTAACTGATACAAGTCGCCATGGAGAGGCGTGTTCGCAGGAAGCAAAATGACAGCTCCGACAGACCAGAAACAAAACATAAATGCAGCCTCTGCAACAAAGACTGTCACTCCCACATTGGTTTTTACAGTCACAGACACCAATGCTCCAACCAAGAAGACAACTAGGATGTTACCCATGGTCAACTCTGACCGACGGAGGAATACTACGATTGTTATAAAAAATCTTGGTGAACAATTCATGTTTGTCATTCTTTTTTTCCAGTTATTCTGCCTCATCCATATATTAAAGTATTACTATATCAAGGATATAAAATACCTATGACGAGAAATGCAAACTGGAGATATTCCTTCTTCCTAGCACCCTATTCAGTTAAGTGCCATACGTGATACACACTTTGGGCGATCATGTCTCAAAAGAGACATGACTGACTGGACAGAAGATTATCTCACAGTAGGTTGCCATTGCTTTCTGTGGTAGACTGGTTACCAGCCAAGGCTGTAGAACTCAATCTGTCCTATTATTTATCCCATAACTGGAGGAAAGAGATGGATTAATATCTTTCCCAAGGGTATTTTTGCATAAGTGAATGCAAGGGATTGAACTGGAATTTGAACTCAGCATACCCAATTTGTCATTCTGAGTTGATATCAATTGCACCACAATGCACACCCTATTATATATACTAATTTAGACTTTATACTCTCTTTAGTATTTTATTTACTAATAACAGTGTTTCTTTTATTTAGCATAATAAAAACACTTCTTTTTTTTATATACTGTGTCCTTTCTGTTATGGTGAAACACATCTATTTCTCAGATAATGAACTCTCCCTCCTATATTAATGAGAGTTCTTTAGAGTTCTGTAGAACTATTAGTTAGTTCCAGTTTGGACATAGTTGGACTAAGGCAGTTGATATTAGTCAGTAGTTAGCCAAATACTAAGGAGTCAACTTACCGTGGAAGATTACCAAGTTACTAACATTTTGGGTGTGATTAGCAACTAACATAGCACAATTATAACTTTCAGTGCAAAAACTACTTCACAAAACTTTCACAATTTCCTTACTATTACTCCCAGTCACTGCTTTGCTAACAATTTACACAAACTTGTTATTTAGATTACTGGCTGTTTCTCTCTGTTCCTCTTGCCTTCAATACATCCCATGAGTGTCAAATTTTTCAAGTCCTGTTTTCTGACTATGATTCCTAGAAATTTCAACTGTTCTTTTCTGATTCAAAGTAAAAGAGTCCTTTTTGTTTTCATTTTCCACTAAACTTATAGTCATGTTTAAAATGTTAATTTACTCTGTTTTGCATACTTTGTTTTTTATCAGCCGCCACCTGCCACATCATGTGTGACACACTAATCATGCTAGTTATGAAGAAACAAAACACCAAAATCAATAAGGCAAAATAAAGACAAGAAACTTTCTGTTGACACATTGTTGTTGCTAACATATTCATGATGATATGAAAACGTGGCACTATTCCCAATTTCCGATTCCTAAGTCTTGAATCTTTTCAAAGAAAGAAGTAAACAAATGAGTCTTGAATGAATTTATTTGGTGGAATTTTTTTTTCAAAAGTTTTACTGCCTTTTTTTACATTTTTTAAATTTCTTGTTTTTTCTTTTTAATTTCTTGTTTTTAATTTTTTTTTTTAATTTCTTGTTTTTTTCTTGTTTTTTCTCTTCTATGTTTGCGGTTATAAGAAAAATCTTCCTTACAATTTTGTTTCTTCTCTTTTTTTTCATCCTTCTTAAAATTTCTTTCCTAGCTTTTAATTCTATTTCTCTTATAATTCATCATTCTTTTTCACATTTTTTCAGTATTTTTCCTTTCTTTTCTATCTTCTCATTGCTGATCTTATTTTTTCCTTTCTGGTTCTGTTCTTTCCTCTTTTTGCAGATCTCTTGCTCACTCTCTCTTTCTTTAGTCTCCTCTTACAGATCTCATTTTCACTCTCTCACTTTTATAAACTTTTATTCTCTTTTCTCTTTGCTGATTTTACTTTCACTTTCTCTTTCTATTCTCTCCTCTTTTGCTGGTTTTATCTTTATTTCTTTTTTCTTCTTTTTTTGCTAATCTCATTTTCACTCTCACTGTTTTCATTTTTTTAACATTTTTTTTCTCTCTCCTCTTAATCTTATTTCCACATTTATTTCCTTATCTCTTCTGTGTTTGTGGACATAAGTCTGAATTTCCTTTCTTTTCGATCTCATTTTCACTCTATCTCCCTTTCTGATTTCATTTTTATTCTCTCTTTGCTAATTCTATTTTCACTTTCACTTTCTTTTATCACCTTTTTTTGCTGGTCTTATTTTCACTCTCACTGATTTATTTTATACTCTATTTTCTCTCGTCTACTTGAAGGTTTAATTTTCACCTTCTCTTTCTTTCCTCTCTTGCCTTTGCTGATCTAATTTTTTTCTTTTCTCTCTTCTCTTTGCTGATCTCATTTTCTGTTTCTTTCTTTGCTCTTCTCTTTGCTGATCTCATTTTCTGTTTCTTTTCTCTTCTCTTTGCTGATCTCATTTTCTGTTTCTTTTCTTTTCTCTTTGCTGATCTAATTTTCAGTTTCTTTCTTTTCTCTCTTCTCTTTGCTGATCTACTTTTCAGCTTTTCCTTTTCTCTTCTCTTTGCAATCTCATTTTCTGTTTCTTTCTTTTCTCTCATCCTTTTGCTGATTTCATTTTCAATTTCTTTCTTCTCTTTCCTCCCTTTAATTTTTACTCTCTTTTCTCTCCTTTTTGCTGATTTAATTTTTACTTTTTATTATTTCAACTTTGTATTTCTTCTTATTATTACTACTCCTTTTTTTATGTTATTTTATCTCTTTTTCTTTTCTTCCCACTATCATTTCATATTTTTCTTCTTTCATCCCCTTACATGATTTCACCTGTTTCTATTTTATTCCCCTAATAATTGTAACCTGGTTTTAACTGTTAACATTCCCACTTTGACAATCTTTTTCTCTTTTTTTTTCATTATATCCTTCTCCATATTCATTCCCAATTCCCAAATGCTATTTGCTGCTATCCTATATTCTGTCATGCAAATCATATTCCATTTTTGTTGAACTGAGCCTCTGCCCTAATTCCTTAAGTCATTCAAGAAATCACTGTATTAATTTTCAGTTTCTTTTTCTTTGCTTAGAACTCCAAGGAGAAGGGCAGTCTATCAAAATTTGACCTCATTAGACTCTCAACTCAATTCGCTCTTAATTTCTGAAATGACATTTATCAATATCTTTTATTCTTAAATGCAAATATCGTTTGGCTTTTTTTTAAGTTTCTAATGATCGAAGTAGTACAGAGGTTGCACTATTTATTAAACTAATCTTCATATGACATCTTGACAAATAAGAGGCAAAAAGGGAGATTGTGCTATATCAGCATTATAAGTGGGCAAAGTCTTTTGACCTTGAGAATCAACATTTGAAATCTGAGTTTTTTAACTAAGTTTTGAACCCCAATCACTGTTACCAGAAAAAGAATTCACAACTCTCTCAGCTACTGGGAAGATGTCAAAATACAATAAGTAATTTGAGCTGTAAAGAAATTGGCAGAAATAAAAAAAGTCGACAAAATTCAATTGATTAAGAAAGATAGAGGAGGAGTTTTAAAAAGAGTCAAGCACTAGAAGTATTGGAATTTAAATGCTTCCAAAACAAAGCTACTCTTCTTTAACCCCTTTAGAGAAATTTTCCTACCTTCCATCAGCTGAGATCATGCTACAAAGCAACTGTACCTTCTTGGATTTGCTCTCTCAACTGACCTCAAGTAAAAAAAACTACATTGACTTTATAGCTGCTGGTCCTGGGCATGATGGTAAACTGCATCCGGCAGCAAGGCCTCTGATTGGAAGGTTGTGAGGAGCATGGAACCACCTCTTAATTGCTGTTGATCTCAGGTCCACCCTGACCCAAAGTGGTAGCACCTGTTAGGATCCCAGCTATGGGCAAATAGTTAACCTCCAAACTGGGGTTCAAAACACTATGAATGTATAAAAATACACTTTTATATATATAAATACACTGAAATATATACATAAAAATAGACTTTTATAGAAAAATATACATTTTTGAAGGATAAATATTGCCAACAATACATTTTTGAAGAAAATATTACCATAGCACATTTTTTAAGGAAAAAATTATTCTCGGCAAAACATTTTTGAATACCAAACTAGAAGACTTTTTCAGTTTTCGAAAATAAAAAAGAATAAAAACAAAAAATTTTCATTAAAATTTGACTTCTTGCTATAACTGAACATTAAAAAAATACCTTAAAACCCCATCTTTTTGGTATTAAATAACCCACAGAGGTGTTGATATGCCATTACACAAAACTCAACCTCAATTATAGCTGCAGCTCACACTAGAGAGGTTGGATTCCTCTGTCAGGCAAAAAAGTTTTCTCTAGTCAGAATTCATCTTGCACATTTATAAATCTACCATTTGTCTGAGCATTTAATACTCTTGCCATATCTGAATGAATGCACTGGCTATTCATCTCAAGATTCTCAATAAAATCCAATGGAGGATCTGCAATTTTATCGATCCTGACTTAGCAGATCACATTCAGTCACTTCCTCACTGATTGGATGTGGTTTCACTCTGTCTTTTCTAGAAATATTTTTCTGGGTTCTACTCTGACAAGCTTCTTTCTCTGGTGCCCTGACCACATGAATTTACTTGTGCTACTTGATTGGCTTCTAGGTCTCACTCTTTACCGTCAAAACAGTCAAATGTAACCACCACTTTTACTCGATCAGTTTGTTTTCTCACATTTCCCATTTGTGGAACTCCCTTCTGTATACTTGCTTCCTTGATAACTACAATCTCCAAAAGTTTAAATTCAACAGCAATTGCCATCTTCTGTCTTTCTTAATTCTGTTCACTTCTCTAAATCCTATTCACCACCCATCTTTTCATCAGCACCCCAGTACCCTGCTTTTTTTTCTCTCTTTCTGTAACCCTCTGCACACTGGTGTCAGTTCTGCCTTGACTGGAAGGACATGATTATTAAAGAAAAAGTAAATTGAAATGACTTTATTTGGTGAATGTTTTCTATGTTAGAAAGACATGAAAGTAATGTGTTATAAACTTTGACTGAGGAAGCAAATGGTGAATACCATACCTCAATAAGGATTAATAGTGTTCATATGGTCATCAGCAAAAGGTGCAACCCAATATGTCAACTACAGGTGGGTGATACTAGAATCAAGCAAGTACAAAAATTTAAATGCCTAGAAAGTGTTCTAACAGGAGATGGAAAGTGTGGCACAGAGATCCAAAGGCGAATTGGCATGGCAAAGGATGCGTTCCAGAAGCTGAGTAAAGTATTAACACACAGGAAAATTTCACTAGAAACAAAGAAAAGAGTGCTGGATTGCTATGTGATGTCAGTTCTTCAATATGGCAGTGAATACTGGACAATATCATCGAAAATGAGGACAAAACTGGAAGCAGCGGAAATGTGGTTCTACAGAAGGATGCTGCAGATATCATGGACTAAGCATGCAAACAACAATGAGGTGTTGAAAAGAATGACAACAAAAAGGAAATTAATATTGAGCATCAGGAAGAGACAACTGAAGTTCCTGGGACATGCAATAAGGAAGGAGAGCTTGGAGAACCTAATACTGACTGGCCAGATAGAAGGAAAGAGAGACAAAGGAAGGCAGCAGATAACATATTTGCAAGGCCTGATCAGGTGGATGACAGAATGGGGGTTGCCAGAAGTAACAGGAGCAAACATACTAAGAGCCACAAGGGATAGGGAGACATGAAGAACCATGATTGCCTACGTCCTGAAGGGACAGGGCACATAGAAGAAGAAGAAGACTGTTTACACTAGTTGAATGATGAGCATTTATGACACATTGCAGGTAGGGACTTGATGAAAATTTGACATTCAATGTAGTTAGTTGTTTAACTGCGGTTGTTACAAACAAAAATAAATCTAATATTGGTTGAAAGCCAAAAGTGATGGACAATTATTCAGTGGATTACAAGTAGGACATATAAAAGCCAGTCGAACATTTATATTTTGATATTGATATAAAGATTTAAGCTACATTCAATAAATGTATGATTGAAGGGACACAGCCCATAAAAGAATAATAATATTTTGTATGCCTTTCTCTTAGCCTTGTGGATGAAATAATTAGGTTACTGGAGGTTTTTAAAGATATTTCTTCTTCAGTTTGCTTGAAAAATATTTATGAATGTTATTAAATTTAAAAATTTAGAAAAACTGAGAACATTTTTACCTGTGTTTATAAATACTTGTTGCAAAACAAAATTCATATATTTGCCTTGATTCAGAAATTCTTTGATAAAGAAAAAGCTTACCTTTTGTCTTTTTTTTACCCACCCCATATATATATATATATATATATATATATATATATTTATATAGTCATTCACAGACAGTCCTGTTTTGCTGCATCACAGCTTATCTGTACAGTTAGACATCCAATTGCTTTTAGCCAGGATTGAAACCTAACTGATTTGATATTAGTCAGAGATTCTACGACTAAGTTATCAGTGTATGTTAAGGGAAGGCAGATTTTAGCATGTTATATATATATATATATATATATATATAATAACATGTATATGTGTTGTAAATAAATAAATATATAATAAACATGTATATGTGTTGTAAATAAATAAATAAATATTATATATATATATATATATATATATATATATCAATATGTAATTGAATAAGAATGAAGGAAATAATTGCAATGCTCAAAACATTAATTTAAAACAGTGCTCAATATAAAAATATAGCAATGAATATTTATTATTAATTATTACGTTAGAACATGACAAACTACAAACTACTACAAAATTGTACATTTTGTTTTGCCATTGGAAGAACTATGTCTCATCATGTAGTTAACAATGAGGGTAATAAGCATTTTATTTAAAAGAAATTTTTAAATAAAACGTTTATTACCATCATTGTTAACTACCTAATGAGACATAGTTCTTTCAATGGCAAAACAAAATGTACAATTTTGTAGAATTCGCACATGTTCTAGAAGAATATATATATATATATATATATATATATATATATATATATATAAAGCCTAATAAATATACTCACTTAGTTCAAAACAATTACACACAAAAAGAAAAAATATAAAGAACAACAACAGATAAAAAGCAAGAAAGACAGATGTTAAAATGTAAAATGCAGGAAAGGACTCCCATTAAAATGCATATCAATATTTAGTTAACTAGTTTTTTGAAGCTATAGAAATGTGGTTCTGCAGAAGGATGCTGAGAATAATATAAACTGAACATGTGAGTAACGATGAAGTTTCAAAGTAATTAGAAACAAAAAGAATACTTAGAGTTAACATAAGAAAGAGAAAGTTGAAATTCCTCAGGCACATAATGAAGAAAGAGGGCTTGGAAAATTTGATACTCACAGAACAAAATAAAGGCAAGAGGAACAGAGGAAAACAATGCATAATCTACCTAACAAGTTTGACTAAATGAATAGCAAAACAAAGTAAGTTGATATGTTTTGTATGACTTATCAACACTTTTCTGGTTATTTAAAGCCAGGAAATATATTTAGAATGCAAGAATTTTTTGTTTTGGGGATAATAATTGTTTTAGTGATACTAGTCTTTTTAATCTAATCTAAATCTAAACTTATTTATAAATGGAACTTTGTGTGTGTCTGTGTGTATCCGTTACCTATAGACTCCAAAACAGCAGAACCAATTTTTTTGAAAATTTACTCAGTTGTACTATAAGCATCTGCGAGTGTTCTTAGCTAGGTTTTGTGTCGAGGTACCCCTGATAAATATTGAAAATCGATAATCGAAAACATCGAGTATAGAAGGAGTGGTCTGATTTTAATCAAATTTGATATACTCATAGACAAAGACATAAGAAACAATATTCAGAAGTTTCAAGGTTGCAGTTCTTACAACAGTGCAGAAAATTTGATATTGATACCAGGAAACCAAAATTTGACTTACATCCATTCATTTTTCTTTCAGTCTATGGTTTCGCTTTAACTGGAAACAACTATTGCTTTTTAGTCTTTCATGTCAACATCCAAAGAGTCTGAGCTCCCGGACCTTGGTTTAGTTTTAAAGCTTTCATTACACCCAAGCAACGCCGGGCTATACTGCTAGTTAACTCATAGGTGGGTGAGAAAAAATATATTTTTCTCAAATGTATTTGCATGTAAATCCAACAGGAATTGGAACCCTAACTCTCCTGGAGAGATTAAGAAACAAGAAAGCTACAAAGAATGGAAAATAGTGAAGAGCCTTGATCAACAACTTTATGAAAGCACACAGCACATACACAAAAATTAATCTGTTGGTAAACATATCAGTCAAGTGCCATATGTAATACAACCTTGGGCAATCATGTCTTGAAAGAGACATGACTGACTGGGCAAAAGATTTTCCCACAGTAATGAGGAAGGAGGGCTTGAAGAACCTGATATTCACAGGCCAGATAGAGGGGGAAAAAGAGACAAAGGAAAGTAGCGGATAACATATTTAAAAGGCCTGAGCAGGTGGATGACAGAACCGAGGATGAGAGACGTTACAGGAGAAAGCATGCTAAGAGCCACCAGGGATAGGAAGACGTGGAAGGCCATGATCGTCTATGTTCTGAAGGGACAAAGTAAATAAAAGAAGAAGAAGAAGGTTGCCATTATTTTCTGTGGTAGTCTGTTTGCCCACCAAGGCTACAGAACCGAATCTGTTCTGATAGCTGGAGGGAGAAGAAGCAGATTAATAACTTTCCGAAGGTTATTTGCATTTAAGTCAATTCAAATTCGGATCTCAGTTATCTTGTTCTGAGCTGATATTCACAACGCACATCTTAACCTAATCTAAATCTAATCTAAACTTATTTATAAATGGAACTTTGTCTGTGTGTGTTTGTGTCTGTTACCTATAGACTCTGAAATGGCTGAACCGATTTTCTTGAAAATTTACACAGTTGTACTATAAGCATATGCGAGTATTCTTAGCTAGATTTTGTGTCAAGGTATGCCAGATAAATATCAAAAATCAATAATCAAAAAAATCGGGTTATAGAAAGAGTGGTCCGATTTTAATCAAATTTGATGATATTCAGAAGTTTCAAGTTTGCAGTTCTTACAATAGTGCAGAAAATTGATTATATATATATATATATATATATAAGGCAAGATGTTTGTATGTGTGTCTGTTTATCTGCCTGTATGTCTGTGTTTTTTCAGCCCTTTAATTTTAGTTTTTGTTTCGGGTTTGGCTCTAAGTAGGTATAATTGTAGTTCTTAGTTTCAGCCATGATACCATTTACTCAGAGGACTTATTTAGCCTTCAAAATTCAGTTTACGAAGAAAAAAACTTATTTGATATCAATACCAGGAAATCACAATTTGACTTACATCCATTCATTTTTCTTTCAGTCTACGGTTTCACTTTAACTGGAAATGACTATTGCTTTTTAGTTTATTGTGCCAACGTCCAAAGAGTCTGAGCTCCAGGACCATGAATTAGTTTTAAAGCTTTCATTACACCTGAGCAACGCTGGGCTATACTGCTAGTAGGTACTAAATAAATAAAGACTTCACAGGTTTTCTGCAAGTACTTTAATGCAAAAGTTAACTGGGTAGTAAATTTAGGTTTTACCAATCTATCAAGTGGACTGTTTTGCCAGCTATGAAGATCAGCATTTAGAAAATTGGCTTTTAAGATTTTGATTTGATAGACAAACATACAGATAGCTATGAACAGTGTTAGAAAATAAATGAGACTGAGAGGCAGATAAACAGAAATATAAAAGAGGATGATAGAGTAAAAGATAGGCTAGAAAAAATATATGATAGGAATCAAGTGAGAGAACAGAAGACCTGGAAATTTATACAATCATCTACGGTCAGACAGAAAAAAAAAATGTACAATCAGAATGTTTATATATAGAACATCGTTTATTAGTAGCTTTAGTAAAGGCTGATATCACTATTATTAAGAAATGTTATTTCCTCTGAAGACAGGCTCTCCTCTTACTGTGAAAGCTTGTCAATTTCTTTAAAGAAAAAAAAAGAAAAACACGGAGCAATAATGAATTAAAGGAGAGTGCATAATAGTGTTGAGCAATTTTGTATCATCAGTGAAAATAACGAGGAAGCCATCTTTTGGCTTCCCTTATTTCAGCCGTTATTTGAAATATGGAACAAAGAGTTGAGGGTTTCTTTTTTTTTTTGCAATTATGATTTCAAGTGAATACATATATTTATACTTATCACACTTAATTTGAATGTGGGCACATTTTATAAAATCTTCTGATCAAAAGACAGTGTGGGAAAGAGGTGCAGACAACTGGAAGGACCAGTTTCAAGTGAGAAGAAATTGTAGCTGTTTTTTTTTTTAAAATGAAAAAAAAAATGTTTCCCTTATTAAAATTATGTACCCTGACAAATTTCCCTTAAAAATGTTCTTGGATTCCCGCTTTGTTGCTCTCTATTAGTAATTTTCCTTGTTTATCGTATTCTTTCATTTTCTCTTTTCTTAATTTCATTATGGGCAAAAGGGTCATAAAAATGTATAACATTTATCTCATTTACTGATGATTTGATGAGATATACAATAATTAGTAATTTCTTGCTTCTTTAAGAAAGAAAATAGCAGAGATGACATATAATTGTGTTGGTTGGGTGGGGAGATGAAAATGAGAGGGACAAAGTGTTTCTATTTTTGGACAAAATATGTGTATTAAGAATCTGTTTCCAAATACAAGGAAGAGTCATACTTAGGAGTAATTTCAAAATTCAATTCAATGATAGGACAGGGTAAGTAAAAGAAATAGTTGTGAAAAAGAAAAAAATATTCTTAAAAAAATAAACCACTGGCCGTGATCAAGATTTTAGATTTTCAACTTTTTCTTAACAAATTGTAAGTTTTATTTTTTATTTCTGTTCAGCTACCTTTGTTTGGTTCTTTCTTTTTGTCTATTTTTATTTATTTCTTTTGGTTTGTTTGCCTTTTTTTTTCTTTTTTTTTTTTTACAATTCTTTCTTTCTTTTTGCCTGTTTTTCTTTCTTTCTTGACCGGTTTTTCTTTCTTTCTTCAAATAGACTTTAAACTTTTTCTTAACAAATTGCAAGATTTTTCTTCAATTTTTTCTTTCTTTTTCTTCATCTCTTCTTTCTTTTTCTTCATTTACCTTTGTGTGCTTATTTGTTTCTTTCT
The DNA here is from genome assembly GCA_037127315.1 of Ascarosepion bandense. NCBI lineage: Eukaryota > Metazoa > Mollusca > Cephalopoda > Sepiida > Sepiidae > Ascarosepion > Ascarosepion bandense. The sequence continues at coordinate 119,773 of JBBBDQ010028879.1, read as the reverse complement.
ATCAGTTTCTTTGTTTATTCATTTGTTTCTTACTGTTTTTCTATCTTTATTTCTTTCCTTTGGTTTGTTTACCTTTCTTTCTTTTTTTCTATTTATCATCTTTTCTTTCAACTTTTTTTAACAAATTGTAAGATTTTCCCTTAGTTCTTTCTCTTTATTCATCTATCCTTTCTTTCTCTTTATTCATCTATCCTTTCTTTCTCTTGGTTTGCTTATTTGTCTCTTTATTTTTCTCTGCCTCTTTTATTTGTTTCTTTTTGTCTTTATTTCTTTCTTTTGGTTTGTTTACCTTTCTTGCTACCATTCTTTTTTCTTTTCTTTCTTTTTTACCTGTTTTTTTTCTTATTTTCTGCTTGTCTGCCTTTCTTTCTTCAAATAGATTTAACTTTTTCTTGAATTCTGTGATTTTTCCTCAATCCTTCCTTTCTTTCTGTTCATCTATCCTTTTTTTCATTCTCTTTGTTTACCTTTGCTCATTTCTTTCCTTTCTTTTTCTGTTTCTTTCTATTTGACTGTCTATATTTACTTATTATGGCCTTTTTGCTGTTCTTACTTTCTTTTTCTTTCTACCTTTCTTTTTTTCTTTCCTCAAATAATCATTTTTTCTTTATTTTTTATTTTTCTTCTTTCTCTTCATCTTTTTCTTCCTCCTTTTCATCTTTCTTTTCTTCCTCATTCATCTTTCTTTTTCTCATCATCAGGTGCTTGGGATCACTTATTGTTGATATTTTAACCATAAATGAGAACATTACTGATTTTCAAGACACTTCTTTGTTGAAAAAATATGTACGCATATAACTTTATACTTAACTATAGGAAATTTCTCATAACCAGTGAAATAAGAGCTTATATTCCATGCTGCTGCTATTTTTTAACCTGCTGCAATCTGTTACAAAGAGAGATGGTCATGGTCAAGTAGCCCCTAATAGTCCATGAAATGCTAATGGTTATGGTAATATTAGCAGTTACCTTCTAAAGAAACCTTTTGCATTCATTGACTGAGCATTCAGAGCTACTTTCACTTGAAATTTATAAAATCCTTCTACTACAACAGTTTTCCTAGAAAATAAGTTTCTCATATCAACCAACTTTTATCGCTCTTTCTACTACTGACTGGAGTTTTCTTCTAAACTTTTGTTTGAAATCCTGTGGAATGTCAACATCTTGTTTACACCATTAGATTCTCTTTGAGTTACATCTGATCTCCATTTTATTTGTTACTGCTGCTGAATGTTCTCAAGTGATGTTAACTGATAGTTTTTTGCAATGTCAGTCAACAAGGTTCTAAGAAGGATATAATAACTTTTCTGTTACACCCAATGTGTGTTGGACAGCTTTTTTGCTATTTCCATAACAAACTGCTTTTCATGGGGCAGAGTTGTTAGCCCTGCACCTAACCCCCAAACCTGGAGGAAGGTGACTTTCTAAGCGTAGCTTAGATGTGACACACGGCTGAAAGTAGGGGTTATCCAGAGAGGATCGAAATCACTACTCAGTTATAACGATTCTAGCAAGACGAGCTTGCTAACTATTACACCACGCTGAGGTGCCCTCTAAGAAGGATGGTTCTTTCTAAAACCTACAGGCCTTATTAGGTCAAAACTATATTTAATCATTAAAGATAGCAGTTGTATATAGTTGACAGTTTAGATATTTCTGAAAGAGTTTGGCATCATGGATAACATCCATTGGAAAGTTTTGATCTGACAAGGCTACTGAAGAACATGACTGTGTTGTTAGGTTAATATCTTAAATTTGTAGCAACTTGTGTTTTATGTGAAACTATCCTTAGCACAGCCTATTCAATTTCCTTATGACTTATCCTAAATTTGTTATAACTGATCCACATGTTGATTTATCTGAAATGTTTAGTATTTACTAATTCCCCATTCTGAATTCTCATGAGGGGTTCAATGTATATGACATGACTGCTTTTATTCTAATTTCAGATCATAGTTTCTGTTTTTTAAAGGTATATTCAAAATCCTATTTCTTGAAAAGGTATGCAGTGTTAGGTTTCTATCAGATGTATCAATTTTGATCTCTCATCTGTCCATATCACCTTATTCCACATGTTTGGTGTGTCTTCTACATGACCTGTGGTAAAATGCAAATTGGACTTTCCTTCAACAAGGACATTCTTCTTGCCCCTATTTTATAAATACCTGATGTCCTGTGGACAGAATCTCCCACCTGAGTTGCAGATCTTTGGGCATCATTGCTTCTCTTATTAATGCTTCTCTGTTTAATCCATTAATGGATTCAATGTACATGAGATAACTGCTTTCATTCCAATTCCAGATTACAGTTTCTGTTTTGGAAAGATTTATCCTAATTTCTTTTTTCTTGGAACACTTGGTAAAGAATGTTGGTTTTCAATCTTATCCCAACTATGAATACCTATGTCATCAGCATAGCCTACTCAGCATCACTACGTTGGCCTCAGAAGGGCAGACAGGATCATTGTCTTTTGTTATCTGGTACAATTCTTTGTTTCGGATTCGGTAGTGCATTTCACTAGGTTTGAAGAGGGTTACTCTTTCTTAACAAGACACACAGGCTTCACTCACTCAAAACCATTTTTAACCATTGATCTGAGAAAATGATTTTTATACAGCAGACAGTTTAGACATTTCTGAACAGGTTTGATGCCATGCATTACATAGCATATGAAAATCTTCATCTGAGACATTTAAGAATGTAACTAAAGTATTTATGTTAATGTTTTGATTTATGCTGTTGTGTAAATCTACTTCTATTCTATGTTCAGTTTCCTTATCACTTGTAGTAAATGTGTTTTAATTGATCCATACACCAAGGTATTTAAAATTTACTAAATCCACACCTTGAATATTTTATGGTGGATTCATAGTGGATGCCACCATCACTTTCATTTCAATTCCAGGTCATAGTTTTTGTTTTGGAAAGGTTAAGCTAATAAGAAAATAATTTCATGAACAATTAAATCTGTTCCCAAGTTGAATAAAATTAAATTAAATTGATAGAAAACATCAATTATTAAAATTTTATCTTTTTTCATATTCCCATTTTTTTGTTTCCTGCCAAGTACAAAAGTTGACCAATGATATTGAAGAGTTAAGAATCTAATTCTGACCCTAGAATTCGTGGAATAAAATATTTCACCAGTTCTAACTTGATATTTCTTACATCCTTTATTTTTATGTCTTAAAGCTCAAGGGTTGAGAGTAACTCAAGATAGAGGGTTACTGTTAAATTGATGAATAAGTTGTGAGATATGAATGAAAAAAAGCTGTAGAAGATAAAGACTATGAAATGGATAGATAATGATTGAACTTTGACATGCAGAGGTTAGAATAAATTATTATTTTCATAAATGTATTTTTGAACAAATTAATATTTGATATAGAGGTAATTTTTAACACATGAATATTTGAAGTACAAGAATTTTTAAATATTTAAAATAATTTTTTTAAATATTTAAAATAAATGATTATTTGAAGGGGAGCATTTTTGAGCAGATGAATACATGAGGAGTTGGTATTTTAGATTAAATTAATATCTGACGTGGGAGCATTTTAAAATAAATGATTATTTGAGGGGAAGCATTTTTGAACAGAAGAATACATGAGAAGAGGCATTTTAGAATACATTGATACTTTAGGTGGAGGCATTTCAGAATAAATTAATATTTGGGGTGGAGTCAGACTTTTAAAATAAATGATTATTGGAGGTGGGGGAATTTGACAATTAAAATTTTTATTGTCTACAACTTTGAGAAGTAAGATAAATATATCAATTGTCATTTAGGCCATTAAATATATTTTTGTATACTTTCTGTTGTTTACATAATGTTTCTGCTGATGAGACATGAACTGTTTATGCTGTGTATTAAAGACCGTAACTTTACTGCTATTCTTGTTTTCTTCTGAAAGAAACGGTATTCTATTTGTGTTTTTTCTTCACATGAATTACACATGACAAGGCTTTTAGAATGAATTGCTTTAGCAACATTGTGTTAACAACAGCATGCATGCAAATATTTTCAGCTGTCCAAACATTTGGTATGCAAATGAATATTTTGTTGTGCAAACATGAAAAATCTTCACCACTTTTTCATAAAAAGGGATACTTTAGTATTTTTGAATTCACAGTTCAAGGAAATCAGAGAAAGAAGAAACAATCTCTGTGAACATAAACAGTAATACACTTACATTGGCTTGTGTAATGGCAAAAATAGTTGGAGTGTTTCAAAGTGCTTAGATCAGTGTTTAAATCGAAGTAAATGTCAAGATTGTGAATTTGAATGTTCAAGTTTGGTAGGCTCCTCGCCACTGGAATATTCATGTAATCCAAAGAAAGGTCTGTAATGTTATAAATCCTGAACAGTTGTTTCGACTTCAGTTACTTTTGATTGTTGTGAGACAGCTCACTGATGCCTCCTCAACAGGTGTTTACCCGTGCAACTAGACTGGCAACTGGGTCCCACCCATTCACAGTCAGGTTAGCCAAATGCAGACGACAACTCTACTCCTGCAGCTTCCTCTCTCGCACTTCCCGCCTGTGGAACTCGCTCCCGTATTCTTGCTTTCCTGACGGCTACAACCTCCAGAAATTTAAATGCAAAGTCAATACTCATCTACTAACTACTGGCCTCTAGCTCTCTCCCCTCCCCTGTATAACCTTCCCTTTCTCTCCACCTATGTGTCTGTCATCGCACCTGCTTTCTCAGCTTTCTATTGTTCCTTTCTAACTAGTTTGTACTCCTCACTCTTTTCTAATTAATCTTTTTACATTTATGTAACCCCCTGCATATCAGTGGCATTTCCGCCTTGCTCGGGGTGAAATGATTATAAAAAAAAAAAAGAAGCTTCCTTCTGTCTCTTTTATAAATATTCTCATGGCAGTTGTTTTGACAAGCTTTCCTCCTTGCTACCTTGCCTGCATGAATTTAAGTATATTCGGTTAAGTGCCATATGCAATTGTGTCTTGAAAAAAAAAATTACTGACTGGGCAGAAGATTTTCCCACACTGGGTTGCCATTACTTTCTGCAGTAGACTGGTTAGCAACCAGGGCTATAGAACCCAATCTGTCTTGCTATTTTATCTATAGCTGCAGAGAAAAGAAATGGATTCATATTTTTCCTAAGTGTATGTGCGTGTATATGAATGCAACCAATTCAACTAGAATTCAAATTTGGTTCTCCAATTTTTTACTTCACATCGATATCCACTGCACCATAACACACTTCCTACTAGATTGGAAATTAGATCTTATCATTTTACTGATGAATTAGCGAGATGTATACGTAATCTATTTTTATAGTTTTTTCTCTCATACTTCTTGCCTGTAGAACTCTGTTCTTGTTTCATGCTTTACTGTCACCAATGATTTTCGAATATTTAAATGCAACATCATTTGCAATCTCCTTGAAATCTGTTCTTTTATTGTCTTTTCTCTCCTCCTTTTCACTCTCAGTAACCCCTTGCATCTTAGGAGCATTATTGCTTTGCTTGGGGTGAAATGCTTTTTAAAAAAAAATACTTTGTTTGTCCACATGCTGTGCAAAGTTAGTTTTGATAAATAACTTTTAAATATTTTTAAACAAATATCAAAAATCACTCAAAAGAAGATTAATTCTAATGGAAAAATATACTTTGAAAATCTTCAGATATTACTCGAAAGAATGTATTTCTTTTGACCATGTTAACTGACAACATACATTTGAGCAACAGAGGATATTTAAAAGATTTTTTTGAAAATCATTTCAACCTAAGCAAGGCAAGACTGCCACTAGTGTGCAGGGAATTACAGCGAGAGAAAACATTGGGCACAAGGGAAGTCAAAAAAAGGATAAGAGGTGGATAGGATTTAGGGAGGCAGATGAGATTTAAGGAGGGTGATGGCATTTAGGGAGGTAGACAAAATTTAGGGAAGTAGATGAGATTTAGAGAGATAGATGGGATTTAGGGAGGACAGAAGAAGGCAACTGACATTGCATTTAAACTTTTAGAGATTGTAGCTATCAGGAAATCAAGTATACAAAAGGAAATTCAGCAGACAGGAAGTGCAAGAAAAGAAACTGTTCGAGTAGAAATCGCAGTTATATTTGACTATATTGATGGTAAAACGGTGGGATCTTCATGCAGATTTAGTAGCACGAGTAAATTCATGAGGTTGGAGCACCAGGGAAAGAAGCTTGTCAGAACAGAAGCTGTGAAAATATTTGTAGAAAAGACAGAGGGAAGCCACATCACATCGGTGAGAAAGTATATCTACTGATAGCGTTTAATGTAGGGAGTGAACAGTCTAAACTCTGTCTTTTCTACTTCCTTTAACATTAGTTTCATGAATTTGTTTAACATGTTCTCCAAATGGCAACTGAAGTTTGAGGAAAATAAATCTCTTGCAAAACAAACAAAAAGAAAAAAAAACAAGATTAAATAATTAATGACCAATCTGTCACTTTGAATGGGAAATAAGAAGACTGGTGTATTTAAACAGATATAAAATAAAATGACACATCCCCAGAATTATCTTTAAATAGGAATATTTTGAGGAAAGGAAAAATAAGTAAATGATATAAAAAGTAAATAAATGAATGGATTCATAAGTGAACAAAAAGACAAATGATCAAAGAAATGAATAGAAAAACGCAAGCAGGTCGGAGAAAATGTTGTTTCCAGGAATAAAATGAAAGTTTTCAAAATTGTTTATTTTTAATCTTAACTGTTGCAAAGTTGAAATTTCATGGAAGAAAGTTTCTTGGAATGATAATTATCACGAACAAAAATGGGGGAGGAAAAATGGAAGAGATATAAAATCCATAAAAATACAGCATGGTGAAATCTTTTTTATTGTTCGTATCACATTAGAAATTATACGAAAGGCATTTATACTTATAAAACAAATTTATAAAGACTATCTGGAATACAAAATGTTGGTATGTTTCATACACTATGACAAACATATATATATATATATATATATATAAACAGACATGCATAAATGTGTAGGCATGTATACTTGTGTGTGTATGTGAGAGAAAAGAAAAAAAAAACACAATATAAAAATATATACATACATAGCATTTTACTCTTAGCAACTTATATGTATATATAAATAACATTTTCATATCAATATATACATACACTTAAACATATTTATATAGATGCAGATCTATAAAAATCTGTATATATATATACATACATATATATATATATATATATATATAGCTACATTAGACACATACTCACATACACACACACGTGTGAAACCAAATAGAAGCATAATTTACTGAATATGTAAATACATATATTGAAGATGTTTTGCTCGTTGTCATTTATATATATATATATATATATATATATATATATATATATATACATACACACACATATATATGAGACAGTATACAAAAATTTCATGGCATTCTAATGTTACTTACAAATGTCCTCACACATGCATATATATATATATATATATATATATATATATATATATATATATATATATATATATACCTCTTAGGTTCATGCAACCATGGATGAAAATGTCATAATTCCATGTAATTTTAAAAATTGCACATTCAAAAATTCCCTGCCACATGAGTGTGAAAAAAAAAACACCGTTACATGAGCATTCTTAAAAAAATGCTAAATGGTAAAATCAGTGACTGCAAATCACCTGAAGACAACACTCATGGTAGAAACCTAGGTCGAATAATAACTCATTTACAAATGGAAAATATATATAATTAGTTAATTAGTTTTTGGTCATAATTAAATTAGACTGGTATAGAGTTGCATTGAAGTGTTCAATACAATTATATTGTAGACCTCTAAATTATATATATATATATGTGTGTGTGTGTGTATCTTTAACATAAAATCGCAAGTCACTGTGACTGAGGTTATTGGCCTTTCTCAGACTGTTGATCACACCAGATAATGCACTCTCTTCCAGAAACTTTAACTATGATCTGCTCAGTGTAGTTACAGTATAAGCCATAGGTGATTTCTGTGGGTGTTGAACAGACCCAAATGTGCCTGAGCAGATATCTACAACAGGGAGTGTCTAGCCACCTTAGAAGACAGTCATACTTGAATATGAGCAGCCAGCCATTACTGTTATATCTATAAATACAGATACACATGAATTTCTATTAATATTTTTTTTTTTAATCATATCACTCCGAGCAAGGCAGTAACGCCACTGATGTGCAGGGGGCTACGCAAGAGTGAAAAGATTTGGAAAAGAGAAAGCCGGAAACCTCATCCTAAACAGGGAACAAGTGATGAGCCTCTACACCTGTACAATAGACGTGGGTGGAGTGTGAACCGGGCGATAGTTTAGTCTATATATATATATATATATATATATATATATATATAGCGAGAGAGAAGGAAAGAGGAAGGGAACCTATGCTATTTTATAATTAATATATATATAAGTAAAACAATGATAAGTCAATGTTTGTAACTTATATTTCTTTCTGTAAAACTCTGAATATGTGCTTAAATATTTATTATAATTATAACATCTGTACTTTAATTTTTTTTTATATATTCATGATATACTTCAAATAATGTAAATACAATATATATATATATATATATATATATATATATATATATATATATATTGTATGAATATTTATTCATTCAAGAATGTTTCATTAAATGATACAGACATGTTATATTTATCTATTTTTACAATAATCTAGGCTTGTTCTCTAATCAGTTTCTTGATTTGAAGTTGAAATTCATCAAAGAAGGTGCTGTAGTTCTTGTTAACCCAAGTACTTTTCAATCTCCTCCAAGATCATCATCAGGGTTGAATTTCCAAAGTCAAACTTAATGTAACTGTAATCATTGGGATGATGAATTTTTTGTAAGCATGCAATTTTGTAAATGTGCTCTGTTATAAGCATTTTAAAAAATTAATCATTGTGGCAACAATCAATGTTTTGTAAACAAGCATTCTCACTGCTAGATGGATAACCAGAGATGGTAAATTGCAACATGGTGTTAAATGCTAGTCAGCTTAAATTTTTTTTAAGGCATTACCACAATACTCATAATAAATCTTGTTGAGTGTTGGTTGTTTGTTTTTGGTACAGAGGACCTCATGAATTTGAAGTTTTTGTTTATTATTTTCATGGTATAGTGTATTGGTGTCATCAACAAGTATTTTCCTGTATTGAGAAGTTGGACAGGAATGTGTTTTTAAATGTTGTGCAATAGAACTTGTATCTGACACATGGCATATAAGATGTCTCGATTAGAGAACTAGAATGGATTAATGTAAAAAGAAATAAACTTTAGATATATATATATTATTTAATAAAACATGCTTAAATGAAGATATATATATATATATATATATATATATATATATATATATATATATATATATATATATATGCACCTTTTTATTCCATATACATAAAGAAGCATATATATATATATATATATATATATATATATGCACCTTTTTATTCCATATATATATATATATATGTGTGTGTGTGTGTGTAAAAGGTGTGTATACCCACTTAATTATTGCCTTTCACAATAAAGATTTCAGTAATAAGAGTTTTTGCAATAAAAAAAGCAATAAAACATTTTACTTGTAGATTATAGTGAAGACAACATTCATCTTATGGAAGACATTCTTCCTTGATTTTGTTTGTTTTTTCATGTCTTTCTCAATATTACCCTTTTAAAATCAGAAACATGAAGACTATATTCAATTCTCTGGTAATGTGATGGTCAGTATAATAGATCAGTTTTGATTATTAGCTTCAAACCTTTTTTCTTCTCATCCACACACACATTTATTTATATATATATATATATATATATATATATATATACACACACACATATATGTATATATAATGTAATATTGGTCTCCTTTTCCTATTTGTTTTACAAGATTCGATTTTATTTCTAAATCTGATGAGAAGTATTTTTGTGAAAATGTTCAGTTTTGCAACCTGATCATTTTCCCACCTTTGACACTAACTATTTACCCATTATTTATTTTTTGGTCGATCAAGACAAATTTTAAGACTTTTTACATTTGACAGATCAACAGTGTAAATATACATTTTCACCTTTATTATATTTTTGTTTATCCTCAATCTTTTCATATTTATCAATCTAGATATCTATCCAGTTAAATCAATTCATAATTTGTCAATTTATATCAATCTCTTCATATCTAACTCTATAGGTTTCTACATATTTATCTATCTATTCTAATCTCTTTAAATGAATCTCTTTCACTCACTTCATATCTGTCTAACTTTCTAATAATCTCTCAAAATCCATAATCTATTTATCTATTTTAGTCTTTAAATATCTTTTCAATGCATTCATAATCTATCAATTTTAATCTCTTTATATGTATCTATATCAGTTTCTTCATATCTATCTTTGTTTTTTTCATATCAATTAATTTATATATCAATATATTTCTGTATTTAACTATTCAATTATTTATGTATTTAGCTCAGTATTATTTTATTTATTTGAGTGCTTGCCTTGTGGCTGGGATTGTTGAAAATTAATATTTGCTGCCTGCAACTGATATTCAAGTACAGATATTGAAACAATCAGGCCTTCCCAATTTAAAAGCATTACTAACATGAGATAAATATCGAAATATATTCTGTTCATTTCTATCTATCTATCTATCTATCTATCTATCTATTTCAGTCTCCTCAGATATATCTATCTGTCTATATCAGTCTCTATCTATCTATCTATCTATCTATCTCTGTCTTTTTATATTGTTCGATCTATCTATCTTAGTCTCTTCATATCTATCTCTCTATCACTCTATTTCAGTCTCCTTCATATCTATCTCTTCATATCTATCTATCTATCTATCTATCTATCTATCTATCTATCTGTTTCAGTCTCTTCCTATCTATCTATCACACTATATAAAACTCTTCATATCTATCTATCTATCTGAGACTCTTCATATCTATCTATCTATCTACCTATTTCGGTCTCTACATATCTCTCAGTCCATTCATATCTATCGGTCCATTCATGCCTATCCGTCCATCTATTACGGTCTCTTCATATCTCTCTCGGCGTGTTGATATCTCTATATCTCGGTATCTTCATACCTGTCTATCTCGGTATCTTCATACCTATCAATCTATCTATCTATCTATCTCGGTATCTTCATATCTATCTCGGTATCATCATATCTATCGATCTATCTATCTCGGTACCTTCATATCTATCGATCTATCTATCTCGGTACCTTCATATCTATCGATCTATCTATCTCGGTATCTTCATATCTATCGATCTATCTATCTATCTCGGTACCTTCATATCTATCGATCTATCTATCTCGGTATCTTCATATCTATCGATCTATCTATCTCGGTATCTTCATATCTATCGATCTATCTATCTCGGTATCTTCATATCTATCGATCTATCTATCTCAGTATCTTCATATCTATCGATCTATCTATCTCGGTATCTTCATATCTATCGATCTATCTATCTATCTCGGTATCTTCATATCTATCTATCTAGGTATCTTCATATCTATCTATCTATCTATCTATCTATCTATCTCGGTATCTTCATATCTATCTATCTAGCTATCTATCTCGGTATCTTCATATCTATCTATCTAGCTATCTTCATATCTATCTATCTATCTATCTATCTTCATATCTATCTATCTATCTATCTTCATATCTATCTATCTCGGTATCTTCATATCTATCTATCTATCTCGGTATCTTCATATCTATCTCGGTATCTTCATATCTATCGATCTATCTATCTATCTATCTCGGTATCTTCATATCTATCAATCTATCTATCTATCTATCTATCTCGGTATCTTCATATCTATCAATCTATCTCTCTATCTATCTCGGTATCTTCATATCTATCAATCTATTTATCTATCTATCTCGGTATCTTCATATCTATCACTCTATCTATCTATCTATCTCGGTATCTTCACATCTATCTATCTATCTATCTATCTATCTTGTGACTCACTCACATCTATCAATCTATCTATCTATCTATCTATCTCGGTATCTTCATATCTATCAATCTATCTATCTATCTATCTCGGTATCTTCATATCTATCAATCTATCTATCTATCTATCTCGGTATCTTCATATCTATCGATCTATCTATCTCGGTATCTTCATATCTATCAATCTATCTATCTATCTCGGTATCTTCATATCTATCTATCTAGGTATCTTCATATCTATCTATCTATCTATCTCGGTATCTTCATATCTATCTATCTAGCTATCTTCATATCTATCTATCTAGCTATCTTCATATCTATCTATCTAGCTATCTTCATATCTATCTATCTATCTTCATATCTATCTATCTCGGTATCTTCATATCTATCTATCTACATTTTCTACATATCTATCTATCTCGGTATCTTCATATCTATCTATCTAGGTATCTTCATATCTATCTCGGTATCTTCATATCTATCAATCTATCTATCTCAGTATCTATCTATCAATCTATTTATCTATCTATCTAGGTATCTTCATATCTATCACTCTATCTATCTATCTACATTATCTTCATATCTATCACTCTATCTATCTATCTCGGTATCTTCACTTATCTATCACTCTATCTATCTATCTATCTATCTATCTTAGTATCTTCACATCTATCAATCTATCTATCTATCTATCTCGGTATCTTCACATCTATCAATCTATCTATCTATCTATCTCGGTATCTTCACATCTATCAATCTATCTATCTATCTATCTAGGTATCTTCACATCTATCAATCTATCTATCTATCTATCTCGGTATCTTCACATCTATCAATCTATCTATCTATCTAGGTATCTTCATATCTATCAATCTATCTATCTATCTCGGTATCTTCTATCTATCTATCTATCTATCTCGGTATCTTCATATCTATCGATCTATCTATCTCGATGTCTTCATATCTATCGATCTATCTATCTCGGTATCTTCATATCTATCGATCTATCTGTCTCGGTATCTTCATATCTATCGATCTATCTATCCCGGTATCTTCATATCTATCGATCTATCTATCTTGATATCTTCATATCTATCGATCTATCTATCTCAGTATCTTCATATCTATCGATCTATCTATCTAGGTATCTTCATATCTATCAATCTATCTATCTTGGTATCTTCTATCTCTCTATCTATCTATCTATCTATCTTCCCTTATCTATCTATCTATCTTGGTATCTTCATATCTATCGATCTATCTATCTCGGTATCTTCATATCTATCGATCTATCTATCTCGGTATCTTCATATCTATCGATATATCTATCCCGGTATCTTCATATCTATCGATCTATCTATCCCGGTATCTTCATATCTATCTATCTATCTATCTATCTTGGTATCTTCATATCTCTCTCTCTATCTATCTATCTATCTTGGTATCTTCATATCTATCTCTCTATCTATCTATCTCGGTATCTTCATATCTATCAATCTATCTATCTATCTCGGTATCTTCATATCTATCTCTCTATCTATCTATCTATCTCGGTATCTTCATATCTATCAATCTATCTATCTATCTCGGTATCTTCATATCTATCAATCTATCTATCTATCTATCTCGGTATCTTCATATCTATCAATCTATCTATCTATCTATCTCAGTATCTTCATATCTATCAATCTATCTATCTATTTCGGTCTCTTCATATCTATCCGTCCAGCTATTTCGGTCTCTTCATATCTATCCGTCCTGCTATTTCGGTCTCTTCATATCTATCCGTCCAGCTATTTCGGTCTCTTCATATCTATCCGTCCAGCTATTTCGGTCTCTTCATATCTATCCGTCCAGCTATTTCGGTCTCTTCTTATCTATCCGTCCAGCTATTTCGGTCTCTTCATATCTATCCGTCCAGCTATTTTGGTCTCTTCATATCTATCCGTCCAGCTATTTCGGTCTCTTCATATCTATCCGTCCATCTATTTCGGTCTCTTCATATCTATCCGTCCATCTATTTCGGTCTCTTCATATCTATCCGTCCATCTATTTTGGTCTCTTCATATCTACCCATCCATCTATTTATCTCAGTCTATCTATTAAACTTTACCAGTATCTATCTATCTATCTATCTATCTATCTCAAACCTTTCATATCTATCTAGATTTATTGAAAATAAATTAACAATTAATTAAGATTAACTATTTAGGAAGCTATATCTGTATGTTTCCATGGGTATTTTTACTTTGTGACCACATTTATATACAGACTAACTCATAGTTTTGATTGATGCCCCCAAAGTCATACTTGCACACACATGCATATACCAACTGAGATAAACACCTTTTCCCTGTACACCTGTATATTTATGTAGATACACCTCTCCATTCACAAAGATATCTACCCAATTAAATTTTTCTTACCTGGATTCATATAGATTCGCGGTTATGTTCTATTAAGTGTTTTTGTTTTTTTTTGGTTTTCATTCATTTGGTTTTTCTTATTGTTCTCTTTTCTTGCTATTTCTATTCTTCTTTCCTTCTTTCTTGTGTAACATACTCTTATTTTAATATCTTTTTGTCTTCCTCTTAATTTAGTTATTCATTCATTCCAATTTTTTCTTTTTCCTGTTTTTTTTTTCTCATTCTTCACCACCTCTTTCTTCCATCCTCTTCTTTATCAATTTTATTTATTTTCATTTTTTTTTTGCTTTGGGCCCATTCTTTCAATTTTTCTTTTTTTTTTGTTGATTTTTATTTCATTCTTATTCTTTCTTTTGATTATTCATTCTTTATTTTCCTCTTTCCTTCGTTTCTTCACTTTCACTTTGAAATTTCTTTTCTTTCTTTCAATTTTTCTTTCCAATATACTTTTCATATGTCTCATACCTTTTACCCAAATCATACATTTCTCTTAACCACTAATATCATATAATTGACACTTTTCTGTTGTTAATGGTTTCACAAGATTAACATTTTCTGTAAGTTTTCCAAAGGACGTCCTTAAATGCTTCCAGGAATTTTCTGATAGCAGAGAACGGTTTCATGATTGTATGTCCAGTCAGTTATCACATGAATGTCAAAGATGAAAAATTTTCATATGAAATTTTTCTTTTGGACCTCCTATTTTGTGTTTCTAGAATTTTTATTTTTTGGTTTCAGTAATTACACACATTTTTGAATTTTTTTATTTTTATATTTGGAGTGACTCACTTAGAATTTGAAAATGGTCCACAAATTTTTGCCAAACATTTTTGCTTATTTTGTCTTATGTTTTGATTTAACAGTGTTTTTTTTTCTTTTTTCTGAAGAGTGGGGAAAAATGATTTTCATTCTGTTGTAAAAAATTCATCCCACATTCTTTTCTGTTCAACTTTTTCCAAAAGTTTCATTAATACAATTATGGAAGACAAAGTAGTGATTGAAATGGAGAAATGGTCACTTACCAAAAATAGTTTAAATGTGAAATTTATTTATTCTTGAATATAGCAGGATAGTGAGCAGCAGAGAGGCTTAATTTATCTAAAAATTAAAAGTACATAGGTTTATGTGAGTGGGTTGTGTGGAAATGTGAATCACTGAGTTTCTAAACTGTACAACTCCACAGATTTTTGATATTCAAGCTAATACTGGCTTGTGTAAAAGTGAGTGCAATATAACAACAAGGCCCATGTAAAAGAATTTCCATAAAACCAATGCACATATAAAATATGATGCTATATAAAACAAGACCCATGTAAAAGAAAGTGCCATATAAAAATTACCCATATAAAATAAGATTCCATATAAACCAAAGCTCATTTAAAAGAGGGTATCTAATAAACTGCCAAAGATAAAGAAGTCTCCATAAAAAAATGCACTGCCAAAAGAAGCACCATATAAAACAAGACCCATGTAAAAAAAAGGCACCATATAAAATAAGCTCTGTGTAAAAAAAAGGATCCATGTAAAATATGGCCTATGTAAAAAAGGACCCATGTAAAATAAGACTAATATAAAAGATGCTTATAAAAGACCCATGTAAAAGAAAACTTCATTTAAAAAAGGCCCTTGTAAAAGAAGGTGACATATAAAACAAGTTTCAGGCAAAAGAAAGGGTCATATGAAAAAGGTCCATCTAAAAGAAGGCACCATATAAAACAAGGCGCATATAAAAGAAGGTGCCGTCTAATAGGCCCAAGTGAAGAAATATCCATATAAAAAGGCTTATGTAAAAGAAGGCACTATATAAAACAAGACCCATGTAAAAAGTAATCATATAAAAATTCCCATGTAAAGATATGTTGTATACTCTCCTCGACAAAAAAAAAAGTTCATATTTAAATAGAACTATTTCATATTTTTATTTGGTTTTTGTGACTTGACCATGGAGTCAAGGTAGTTTGGTCAGGGCACACATTCATACAAGACAGCCAGCCACTGGCTGGCCTATTCTGTGTTCTCAGCTTGACTGCTCTTTGCAACTGACTGAATTCAACTTTGCTCTGTGAAAACTAACAACACTTAAATAGTTACATCACTGACACCTGGAGCTTCTGGTGTACTCCATACCATCTTAAACACTGACTCTTTTGACTCTGGTTTGTCAAAACAAAATTCTAGCCTAACACCTGCATTTTTATACTCAATGACATCTCCTTGAGCTGCCCAGTGCAAAATACACTTTGTGGCAAAATTCCACACTGACCAATATATTATTCAACACTCTTTTCATCCCACTTTTCCAACATGTTCACATATGAACATTTTAAGTGCTTTTTCCATGATCAAAACCTCTACACAATACAACCACATCATTATACACCCATTTACATAATAAGGCAAAGTAAAAAAAAAAATCAACAATGGCACATGCAAAAATAACAAAAAATTATCAATATCAAAGGTGACTTGGTGTGAAGTGGGGTTAGTCTGGTTAAAGCACACAGGCTTATGAGTCCATAGTCACTGATTGCCCACCCAGCCTTACCCAGCCCCACTCTAAACTGTTCTCAACCCAGCTTCTCTCTGCAACTGCTAACTCAACTCTCTACTTTATGACAGCTGACATCACTTAGTTACCTCTGACACCTGGAGTTTGAAGTGAACTCTGTCCCTCTTGAGTGCTAACTTTTTTTGACCCTCGTTAGTCAAAACAAAATCCAGGATGACACCTGTGTTTTGTACTCAGTGAAATCTACCTGCATTGCTCAGTGCAAAATACACTTATTGACACAATTCCACATTGACCAAGATATTATTTAACAATTTGGTAAAATCCTGTCATTTTCACTAGCAATCATGAATGATTTTAGTATTATTCAACACCAACCTAAAAGATCTACAGCATATAGGCACCATTTAAAACAGGGTCCATCTAAAAGAGGGCACCACATAAATTAAGGCTTATGTAAAAGAAGATGCCATATAAAATATGGCACATGTAAAAGAGGTATCTATCTAAAAATGCCCATTTAAAAGAAGGTGCCATATAAAAGAGCCATTGGAAAGATTGTCTCCATAATATAAGGCCTATGTAAAAGCAGGCATCATATAAAACAAGGCCTATCTAAAAGAAATTTTCATATAAAACAAGGTCAATTTTAAAGGAATGTTCATGAAAAACAAGGCTCATGTAAAAGATGGTGCTATATAAAAAAGGTACCATATAAAACAAGGCTCATGTAAAAGAAGACACCATATAAAACATGTAAGTCTAAGTCTCAATATAAAAAAAGACCATTTAAATGAGGGTGCTATATAAAATGCCTATGCAAAAATAGGTCTCCATATAAAAAGGTCTATGCAAAATAAAGTACCATATAAAAAAAAGTCATGTAAAAAGAGGTACTATATAAAACAAAGCCCATGTAAAAGAAGTTGCTATATAAAACAAGTTCAATGTAAAAGAAGACACCACATAAAACATAGCACATGCATAAGAATCTCTATAAAAAAACAATGTAAAGAAGATTCTATTTAAATAATTCTCAATGCAAAAGAAGATTCTTTATAAAACAAAGCCCATTTAAAAGAGTGTCAAATAAGCTGTCCATGTGAAAGTCTTCATATAAAAATGTTCCATGCAAAAGAAGGCACCATATAAAATAAGGCCCATGTAAAAGATACCACATAAAACATGATCTATTAAAATGTAGGTGCCATATAAAACATAACCTATGAAAAAGCAGACACCATATAAAACACAGCCCATGTAAAAGAAGGTGCCATATAAAAGGCCCACGTGAAAAAGTTCATGTAAAAGATAGCACTATATAAAAGAAGGCCTATGTAAATGAAGGTACCATATTATATGAGGTTCATATAAAAGAAGGTGGCATATCAACAGCCTACATAAAATAAGGCACCATATAAAAGAAGTCTCCATACAAAATAAAACCCATGTAAGTGATGGTGCCATATAAAACAATACCAATGTAAGATACCTTTTAAAACAAGGCCTAAAAGAAGTCTCCAAATAAAACAAGACACGTGTAAAAGAAGGCCCCATATAAAACAAGGGCCATGTAAAAGAAGGCGCCATATAAAAGGCCCATGTGAACAAGGACAGTTAAAAGATGTCTCCATATAAAACAAGATCTATGTAAAGGAAGACTGCATATAAAATGAGGTCCATGTAAAAGAAGATGCCATGTAAATGCCCATGTAGAAAAGTCTCCATATAAAACAAGTCCACTGTAAAAAAAAAAAAAACACTAAAAAAATGAGGCATTTGTAAAATAAAGGACCATTAACAGTAATGTCCATGTCTATTGAACAAGTGTAGAGGCTCATCCCTTGTTCCCTGTTTAGGATGTGGTCTCTGGCTTTCTCTTTTCCAATCTTTTCACTCTTTCCTTTTTTTTTTTTTTTTTCAATTGGAGTAGATAGACTAAACTATCACCCGGTTTGACACTCCACCCACGTCTATTGAACAGGTGTAGAGGCTCATCCCTTGTTTCCTGTTTAGAATGTGGTTTCCGGCTTTCTTATTTCCAATCTTTTCACTCTTACATAGCCCCCTGCACTTCAGTGGCGTTACCACCTTGCTCGGGGTGATATGATTAAAAAAAAAAAAAAAGGTACCATATAAAACACAATGTATTAAAGTGAAAGACCCAATTTATCATCAGAAAGGCAGTAACTACAGGCATTAGTCAAGCAATCATGCATATAATGGTCAGACTTCAGGTATAAGGCTCTTCTCTTAAAAATACTATAGCTCCTAGGATTATGTAAAATACTATTGCCAGAAATGACCTTGTGAATGAGAAAGCCATGAACTTGGTAAAAACCAATGTATTTCATCAAATATTGGTTCTGAACTGGGCAAACTGAAGACATATACCTTATGTTTGGATTTTAAGTCAAATATCCTATATCCTTATGTAACAAATGTATGAGTGAACGTTTGACGAGACAAACATCATGGCAGCGGACACAAAAATGGCAGTGCGTGTGTGTGACTAGACTGAGAGTGAGACCTATAATAATTTACATAAGTGTATGCCTCGCTGGCATAAAACTGATGGTTTGTGAGGGTAAAGTCATTTTTTTTTTCAGTTTTTCAAACTCACACATGTTGTTTGTTTTGGTGTCAACAGCGGTGTTTTGACTGAGAAGCATAAGATGACTACGGAGAAGACAAAGACTACAGTAATTTCATTACAGGAGGAATACACCTTATTTGCCAACTATATATATATATATATATATATATATAGTCATCCTCAGACAGATCTGTTTTGCTGTATCACAGCTCATCAGAATGGTTAGACTCCGATCGCTACATAACCCAAGCTTGAAACCCAACTGAATTGGTGTCAGTCGGCGACTCTACCCCTGGGCCATGGGGTGTTCGGTAGCAGAAGGCAGTCTTTTTAGCGCATATCATATTACACGCCCAATAGCTACAGTGCTCAAATTCATTTTTACTGAATGAGCGCATATATACACACACACAGTAGCAGAATGAACCACCAAGATATCTTGAAATTTCCAGGTGGGCCACAAAATGATTGTCCAAAAAATAAAATTTTCTTGAATTTGTATTATGCATGCATTAACATAAATAAATAAAGCAATATTGATAGATGTAACATTTTATTTGCCTAAAAACTTAAGTTTTATTTGATTCGTTTGACTTATTTTGGATTTAGTCGGAGCTTTTGACTAGGACCTTTTATTTATTGACATATAAAACCCACTTTCTAATAGTACATAAGACCAATTTTTCATATACATTATGATATATCCCGGAAAGGAAAAAAAAAAAAAAAATATATATATATATATATATATATATATTTTTTCTTTACATTCCTGGCACAGTTGATACACACATATATATATATATATATATATATGTATCAACTGTGCCAGGAATGTAAAGATTATGATATTCCCAAGCAAAAACGAACTATTGAATGAAAGAATGGAAATTATGACTATGTGTTACCATACTAAAAAATACCTCTTAGGTTCATTCAACCGTGAATAAAAATGGCATAATTCCTTGCAATTTTAAAAACAGTTCATTCAAAAATTCCCTGCCGCATGAGTATAAAAAAAACACCGTTATGTGAGGGTTCTTAAAAAAACAAAAAAAAAAGGTAAATGATACAATCAGTTATTAAAAATGGCCTCAACTCATAGTAGAAACCTAGGTCACATAATAACTTGTTTACAAATGGAAAATATATATATACAGGGTGTGATAGGTCAATTGTCACCATTTTATATTTTTAGTTTTGAACAAGTTTGTTGCTTATTTTTGATTTTGTTAGCCTCACAGTGTGTTATATATCGACAAACAACAAACACGCATATATATAAAAATATAAAGTTATATTTTTATTAATGAGGATGAACCGTGTAGAATAGGGAACAGAGAATTGAGAGAGCGCGCTTCTAATGGGTTGACGGGAGTGTAGTCTTATCTGTTGTGTCTCTCTTCACCGGCCGATCTCTGTTGCTCCTCTACTACTGGCGAATCCGTGTGCCGAGGTCTTTTTATAATCTTCCAGAACTGGGACTTTTTCTTCAGGTTTTGCCTCGCCCACGCACGTCCACGTAATTCTCAGAGACACCTGTTCTGTTTGCCTCTGTAGCCATTTCCGCTGCTGCCGGAAATAAGGTCAAACGACATCCGTTCCTTTCAACGACCGGAAACACCCTCGCTTGCATCAGCCTTCCTCGGGTGGGGCCAGATTGTTATATTACAAGTGTAGTAGGATCAGTTGTGCACCCTCTGTGAGTAAAAAAAGCACCAAGACCTAATTTACTTCACTAGAAATTTATAAACAGCATGCTATACTCTTTGGCATTCATGCTGGAATCTCTAATAAAAACATTTCAGAATGTTTGTGCTTCAATCTGAGTACAATGCATAGAATTCAGAAAGAGTTGGAGGAAACTAATGGTGAGTGCAAAGGTACGGCAACTCAGAAAACTCACTCTGATCGTTACTACTTTTGCATCTTACCTCCATACGGCAACCTCATTCTGTAACTCTCTACCTTGAATGGATCTTGAACCATGTAGTTGGTGGACGTTTTTATTATTCACCCCAAGCAAGGTAGTTAAGCCACTGATTACTATGGAGCAAGAAAAATAGAAATGTAATTAGGAAGACATTACTGACATTGCATTTAAATTTTTGTTAAACTGGTTGAGTGAACTGAAATGCATGGAGCTGGAAGAGAGTCCCATAACCAGGAAGTGTGATAAAAGTAACTGTTAGCATAGAATTTATGATTTTATCTAGCCAACTCAAATGTGAATTGATGAGATCTTGTTGGCACTTTAGTACTGTGCTTAAATTCATAAAATCTAGGTACCACAAAAACTCTTGGGAAAGGTATTAATCCATCTCCTCTCTCCAGTTATGGGTTAAATAATAGGACAGATTGGGTTCTATAGCCTTGACTGACAACCAATCTACAACAGAAAGCAATGGTAACCTACTGTGGGATAATCTTCTGCCCAGACAGTCATGTCTTTTTTTGAGACATGATCACCCAAAGTGTGTATTATGTATGGCTCTCAACTAACTGACTAGGTACCATAGCAAAGAGCACATCAAAACAGTAAGCATGAAGGTATTTATAGAAAAAGCACAGAAAAGAAACTTCAAGATGGTAGGAAGCTAAGATGCCATGAAGCTAAGATGTCATATCAGGACCAGTAATATTGCTGATTCTATAAAAAGATCTCATGGCCTTAATCACCACTATCTTGAAGGAACATGACATACTAGAAGGATCTACTTATATACATCATGTCTATCACGTTTGATGAATTAAAGACACATAACACTACATTCCAAAATGTAACATCACAAAAATGTTCCAAATAAAATGCCCTTATTCTTTTATGTAGGGCTAACTGTGATAGATGGCTATGCACAAGCCCTTTTTAGTCACCACTGGGCATCAATGTATCAATTTAAGATAACCAGTCTAAATACATTAGCGTAAGACATGTAAAGTAGAGTAATGGTTAAAAAATTGATCTATTACACCACTAGTTGTCAAATGAGTGTTAAGCTGGGGTGATGTTGTACTCTCATGGCCTTGTGCCAGATTATCTATGAGCACCTGTTATTAAGTGAGTTTAAGAGTAGTGTATAGAGTTTTATCTTTATAGGGCACTCAATACAACTTATTACACTATTTATAGGGCACTCAATACAACTTATTACACTATTTATAGGGCACTCAATACAACTTATTACACTATTTATAGGGCACTCAATACAACTTATTACACCAAGTGACTTTTATATGGCTTCCAAAAAAATGGGTTTTCTATTACATCAAAAAGTGTCATATATGCCGTAAAAATAGGGTCTTAGATGACATCTAAGAAGTTAATAATGTGATGTAATGAATATACATACACCTTGGTTTCTTCTCGCAGCAATATGATTGGCTGGTGTCAGCCATAAATACAGATGAAAGGGGAGATGACTAGGACTATGCCCATTGGAACGCCTATTGACTACACCTATTGCATAAGCCTACGCCTAAGCATCCTGCATACGACGAGTAACAGTCCATTATGGCTACTTGCTAGATTGTCCTACCCAGTTACATTGCCAAAATAACTTAACTATTTTGAATAATTTTTATATATATATATAAGAAAAAATTTAGGCAGACACATTATTTTATGGTAAATCGGAAGTATAGTTTTATTTCAGGTGAGTCATCAAAAGCTTTCGTCTTTATTGTACAGAGAATTTTACATGAAAATGTATATATATATATACTAGCAGTATAGCCCGGCATTGCTTGGGTGTAATGAATGCTTTTAAACTAATCCATGGTCCTGGAGCTCAGACTCAGCCTAAAGAATATTTGTGTGAAGTTTGGTGAGAATCAGATAGAAATTGTGGATTTGTATAAAAGACATACAGACAGATAAACAAACACACACACAAACATGTTGATTATATATATATATATATATATATATATATATAATCGATTTTCTGCACTATTGTAAGAACTGCAACCTTGAAACTTCTGAATATCGTTTCTTATGTCGTTGTCTATGAGTGTATCAAATTTGATTAAAATCAGACCACTCCTTCTATAACCCGATTTTTTTAATTATCAATATTTATTGGGGATACCTCAACACAAAACCTAGCTAAGAACACTCGCAGATGCTTATAGTACAACTGTGTAAATTTTCAAGAAAATCAGTTCATCCATTTCGGAGTCTATAGGTAACAGACACACAGAGACAAAGTTCCATTTATAAATAAGTTTAGATAATATATATATATATATATATATATATATATATATATATACATAATGTAAATCATTTTCACAGCCAACCTCCAACATTGCCTGATGATGAGATTCTATCTTGAAACATATTTATGTATGTATGTAATGTACGTGCATTTGCATTTTCATATATATATATATATATATATATATATATATATACACACACACATATATATATCATTAATCATTATAATATTTTTATTATAAGTGATTATAATAAAAGCACTTTATAATGCTACAAATGTTTTTATTATAATCACTTATAATAAACTATTATAATAATATATTACTCTACTTTGTATTGAAAACATTTTAAAAAAGTAAATGATATGAACTGTGCATTTTTACTCCATTTTTTCATTTCATATATATATATATATACATATATATATATTTAGATATTTACACATGCATGTATTCCTTGGTTTTACTTTTATTATTGTTGTCTCTTGTTCAGAGAAATATTTTTATTATTTTTTGCATATGCATTCTAGCTATAACTATCAAGCTGCAAATATTGTTCATGCAAAAATCAAACAGTAAAAATAAATAACGCAAAAAGATAATGACAGAAAAAGAAACCTTCAAAAAAATGTCCCTCTGTGTTTTCTTTTAATCTTGTTGGTCATGTAAAGTTAGTAAACTCGTGAAAGGGAAAGAAACTAAGTTTTGTGGAGTAAAGTTTGGTGTTTAATATAACAATCTGGCCCCACCCGAGGAAGTGATGCAAGTGATGGTGTTTCCCGTCGGTGAAGGGGGCGGTGAAGCGACAAGACAGGTGTTTGTGAAATACATCCTGTCGAGGCCGGAGCGGATGTCATTTGACCTTATTTCCGACAGCGGCGGAAATGGCTACAGAGGCAAACAGATCAGGTGTCTCTTAGAATTACGTGGGCGAGGCAAAACTGGAAGGAAAGTCCCGGCTCTAGAAGACTATATAAAGACCTCGACACACGGATTCGCCAGCAGAGAACGGCCAGTGGAAGCAGAGAAACACCACGGCAAGAATACACTCCCGTCAACCCATTCTATGTGCCTCTCACCCTTCTGTTCTCTATTCCACACAGTTCGTCGTCAATAATAAAAATATAACCTTATATTTTTATATATGCGTGTTTGTTGTTTTGTCGTCGTACGGCGATATATAACAGGTGTAATTTCTTTGTTTTGTTTTATTTTTCTTTTAATTTCAGGAGAAAGACTTTCTCATCTTTTGGTTATGGCTTATGTGTTGCATAATGGAATAAATATACTGGAGAACATTTATGCAAATCAACAGCAATAAAAAAAATAAGAATTTTTTTTTTTTTTAATCATATTACACCAAGCAAGGCGGTAACACCACTGATGTGCAGGGGTTTACGTAAGAGTGAAAAGATTGGAAAAGAGAAAGCCGGAAATCACATCCTAAACAGGGAACAAGAGAAGAGCCTCTACACCTGTTCAATAGATGTGGGTAAAGTGTGAACCAGGCGATAGTTTAGTCTATCTACTCCAATTGGAAAAAAAAAAAGAAAAAAAAGAGGAGTGAAAGCCGGAAACCACATCCTAAACAGGGAACATGGGAAGAGCCTCTTCACCTGTTCAATAGACGTGAGTGGAGTGTGAACCAGGCAATAGTTTAGTCTATCTACTCCAATTGAAAAAAAAGAAAAGAGTGAAAAGATTGGAAAAGAGAAAGCCAGAAACCACACCCTAAACAGGGAACAAGGGATGAGCCTCTTCACCTGTTCAATAGACGTGGGTGGAGTGTGAACCGATGAAATCTTGGAATAAGTCAGGAAGAAAAAGGAAAAATGGAAAAGAAAAAATGAAGAAGAAATAAAATCAAAGGAAAAATGAAGAAGTGGTAATTAAAAAGAAGAAATGAGAATATAAAAACTAAGATAGAGATGAAAAGAAAAGAAATTTCAAAGTAAAATGAAGACAAAGATAAAAAAACCAAGAAGAAAAAGAAAATATGAAGAAGAGATAGATTTCAAGGATGTATTGAGAAAAAAGTAAAGAAAAATAGAAGATAACAAAAAGATAAAGCGATTGGAAGGAAAAGAAATGAGAACAAAATTGAAAGTTGGGAATGAAAAAAAGAAAAAAAAATGAAAAAAGAACATAAAATAAAGACATTGAAGAATAAGTGAAGAAATAAGAAAGATATGTGAAATGTTTGAGGAAGCCTAAAATAAATGAATAGCTAAATAATAACAGTCAAATGAAAGAAAAGAGACCCAAATTCTTCAAGCAGTAAAGAAACTGGAAGATTATGAACAAGATAAAAACATAGGAAAATTCTGGAAGAATTTAAGTGTCACATTGTAGAAGTTATGTGGCATACAAAAAAAAAATAGAAAGGAAGTTAAAAAAAAGGAAAAAACAAAATGGAAGGTAAATAAATAAATAAATGTAAAAAAAATCTTTATAAAATGTTTTATTTCTGTTTTGTGGAAGCAACCAATTTTATTTTGCAGCTCTTCATTTTTTCTTTCTAAGATTCTTCTTCATTTTCTTTTAGTTGTCATTCATGTTTTTCATTATCATTTTTTTATTTCCTAAAATCCTGTTTTTATTCTCCTCTTTATTACTACCTTCTTCACTTATGCTTTTTTTAATAATTCCATTTTTCTTCCTTCACTCAAGAATATATTCTCATTAGATCATTCATTTTTATTTTATTTTTCTTTCATTATTTATCTTTATTTATTACTTTACTCCCTATTCAATTTTTTCTTTTTTTTTTTATTATTTATACCTCTTTTCATTTCATTTATCAATTTCAATTTTCTTTCATTCTTTCATTCTTCTCCTCCTCTCTTTCTTCCTTCATTTATACTTTCTGATCTCATTCTTTTTCATTCTGCTTCACTTCTCTTCCCCTTCCTCATTCCAGCTCTTTTTTTTTTCTCTTCTAACAAAACACTTTACCAGAATTGGTCATTTGACTCATCTAATCTGCTCAGCTTCCACCCCACATCCCTCTACCATATCACACCACTCCCAGACAGTCTGCTGGTGCCGTGGATTCTGCTTACCAAAATGGATTTTGCAGGTTCAGTCTCATTGCTGCCATTGACTTGTCACATGATGTACATAGAGACATTTTGTGGAAACCTTTAAGCTGAGGCTTTGCTAATCTCGGCCTAAATCTTCCACAAAAGGCAGGACACACATTCAAGCGGATAATACACAGCCTTTCTCTTTTCTTTAAAAATCAATTTACTTAACAATAACAACTTTTTGTGCACACATATCGAGATGGAGAGAAAAACTCAATTAAAGAAATTCACAAACATTTCTGCTGGCATTGAATTGTAGATGTATACAAGTAAATGCACAAAGGGATGCATGCATATTCCCTACTGAATAGACCCATGAGTTATATATATATATATATATATATATCATGCACATATATACACATGCATGTATTCATTTTACATTTTAATGCTTATATCAAAGTATTTACACACATGAACATATCACACTGTCAAATATATATAAATATATGAAAATATATGTTTGGGTATGTATACTTCTATGCATAGGAATAGAGATAAAGAAGAAGAATTACTTACCTAAAAAGGAAAATAATAAGGAATAATAATAGTGAAATGGAAGAAAAGAAACTCAAATCTTTCAACCTAAAACTGGTTTCATAGAACTCATGAAACAGAACACTTTGCCAGACTTGGCTTAAGATTATTAAAATGAATTTTACATACCTTCCAATGTAAATACAGGTAAAAATTCTAAGATTGATACATACATGCAAAAACACGCATACACATACAACACACACACACACACATATATATATATATATATATAATTGTGTATTTGAACAATTCTTACTAAAGATGACTGACATAAAACCGTGATTATACATATTATTCTGTTTTACTTTCATTCACACAGGTTACTTCTTTTTTGGACATATAGTGTGTAAGAACATTCCTAATATTTTCTATATCCGAGCACTTTTGGCTATTCTGTTAGCCATTATCAAGGATTTTTTTTTTCCTTTTTTTTTTTTAACTCAAAGTGTAGATTTTTATATGTATTTCTAGAGTAATGGGAATGTCTTTTTTATATTTTTCAAACATGGTTAGCACATTGCGGTCATGTTCATAGTTGTTTGTACTTTCCAAAAGACTGCTATAGATATAGGTTTCTATGTTTGTTCAAATGAGTCCTAATTGAGCTATGGTCAGACAGGTGTAACGTGAATCTTATTGATAAGCATGTTGTGACATATCCAATATAATTATTCATGAATCTGGTTTGATTAGAGATTCACTCCTTAAAAGACTTGTAAATTCATAAATGATATTGGTTCTCTGTAATTTGCAAATGTGTTGTTGAATATAAGTTTAACTGTAGGAGATAATTTAATTTTCTTATTCTGGTTGACTAGGGATTGTAAATTTTTTTATGATGTTCAAAGGAAAAATTAATCCTGCTTATAGTTAATGTGCATTTGTTTTTTATAGGCTATGTTAATGATATTGTTTTTATCTGTGTATTCAGTGTTGCTGTTGGTTACCTTTGAAAGAAATCACTTAATTTGGTGGTCTATGAGGTAGTTGGGAAAACCATTATTAACTAGCATCAGTTTCACATTGTATTAATGAAAAGTGGATAAAAAGAGGAGTTCTTATGCACTTGCTTGAGGACATTTTTCATTACACTTATTTTGTGAATAATCATTTATAAAATTAAGGTGGCAAGAGCTTCTGCTTGTATATTTTTGTATAACAATGTATTGAGTACACACACACACATATATATATATATATATATATATATATATATACTAGCAGTATAGCCCAGTGTTGCTTGGGTGTAATGAAAGCTTTAAAACTAATCCATGGTCCTGGAGCTCAGACTCTTTGGATGTTGGCACGAAACACTAAAAAGCAATAGTTGTTTCCAGTTAAAGCAAAACTATAGACTGAAAGAAAAATGAATGGATGTAAGTCAAATTTTGATTTCCTGGTATTGATAACAAATAAGTTTTTTTCGTCGTAAACTGAATTCTGAAGGCTAAATAAGTCTTCTGAGTAAATAGTATCATGGCTGAGACTAAGAACTACAATTATACCTACTTAGAGCCAAACCCGAAGCAAAAACTAAAATAAAAGGGCTGAAAAAATACAGACATACAGGCAGATAAACAGACTAATACACAAACATCTTGCCTTTTATATATATATATATATATATATATATATTATCGATTTTCTGCACTATTGTAAGAACTGCAACCTTGAAACTTCTGAATATTGTTTCTTATGTCTTTGTCTATGAGTGTATCCAATTTGATTAAAATCGGACCACTCCTACTATAACCCGTTTTTTTCGCTTATCAATTTCTGATATTTATCGGGGGTACCTTGTAACAAAACCTAGCTAAGAACCCTCGCAGATGCTTATAGTACAATTGTGTAAATTTTCAAGAAAATCGGTTCAGCCGTTTCGGAGTCTATAGGTAACGGACACACACACACACACACAGACAAATTCCATTTATAAATAAGTTTAGATTTAGATATATATATATATATATATATATATATATATATACATATTTATACATGTGTGTGTGTGTTTAAGGTCACATGGCCTATTAGTTAGATCTTTTGCTTTTCGATGTTGAGACCAGGGTTCAAATCACCTTAAGATCAATTTATCAAAAAAGTGACTTCTTAATGTTATCAGCCAAGCCAGGGGAGACAATCCCAGCATGCACTACTTTTGAAAAGTGCATCAAAATGATTGACCCAAGTCTTGTGAGTAAAATTGTGCTAAATTTTAATCGAAGTCCTTCGATGGATGAGAAACTGAATGCAAATTTTAGCTTGTCACTTTCTCCAAGAAAGCGGATATTAGACAAGAATATTTACAAATGTAAAACTGGGTTAAAAAACATGGAAGGTTTGAAAGGTAATATCAACATGTTCCTACACAACATTATTCACCCTCAGAGACTCAACTTTTTCCACTTCCACTTCCCAAAGCTGGCAACACCAAATCATCCTTGATTTAATATTTGTTCAAGAACCCACCAGAAGACTTTGCTAGTCTTAATGTATACTGGCATCATTGAAATAAAACTTTTGATTGTTGTTTTTTGTTCTTTTAAGTTTTCTTTGCCATTGTATGTCAGAATTTTTTTTTCTTTCATTATTTAAAATTTTCTCTTATTTGTTAATTCCCAATATTATGTTTTAATGGAAGTCCTTACTTGCATGGGAAACTGAATTATTATTTTGACTTGATGCTTTTCTAAGAAAGTGAATATTGGGACTTATACTAATTTAAGCGTATGTACGAACGAACGATGACATGTGCATTGTGGTGCACTGGATATCGGCTCGGAACAAGAAATTGGGGAGCTGAGTTCGAATTCCAGCTGAATTCATTGCTGTCACTTACACGCAAATACCCTTGGGAAAGGTATTAATCCATCTATTCCTTCCAGTTATGGGTTAAATAACAGGACAGATTGGGTTCTATAGCCTTGGTCGGCAACTAGTCTACCGCAGAAAGCAATGGCAACCTACTGTGGGATAATCTTCTGCCCAGTCAGTCATGTCTCTTTCAAGACATGATCGCCCAAGCGTGTATCATGTATCGCACTTAACTGACTGACTTATACTAAGTTAAAATTTGATAAACCTGAATTTTAATTTGCTTCATTCAATTGTGCAGGCTTATGGCCATATCATGTTGAGTACTCCGGTTCTCGCTCAATCACCGAAGTTAAACAATATTGAGTCTGGTCAGTACTTAGATGGGGGACCGTTTGGGAATACCAGGTGCTGTAAGCATTTAGAGACAGATGTGCATTGTGGTGCAGTGGATATTGGATTGGAAAGAGAAATCGGTGAGCCGAGTTCAAATTCCAGTTGAATACCCTGCATTCACTTAAGCACTGATACCCTTGGGAAAGATATTAATCCGTCCCTTCCCTCCAGTTATAGGTTAAATAACAGGGTATAACTTGGGGACCCTGCCCTTAAAAACAAATCCCAATGAATCTTGGTACTCAAAAAGAAAAAAGTATTACTAGACACAAAACTTATATAAAAACAACAATTGTTGAAAGAAAAAGGTATTACCAGCAATAAATAAATAAAAATTTAGTTGGCACTAAATGACCCGCCAAGGTTGATAGGCCATAAAACAAAAACAACCAACCAATCAATTGTACAATCCCCCCCCCACATATATATATATATATATGAATTTGAGATAATATTTTGCATCAAGGTTGTTGATTTTCAGTGGTTTTACTGATAAAATGTATGTTGGCAAGCAGGTATTTTATTGTAAACTGCTCAATATTGGTGTGGAGATAAAGCATTGATAAGCACAAAGAGTTTGTCACTTTAACTGAGCAGATTCATGCAGGCATGAACCTGCTCAGTTAAAGTTTGCTCTTGAAGTGGCTCCTGTCTTCTGTAAACTGTATAATGAACACCTCACTGCCTCCTGCTTTCCTGTCTGTTGGAAGTCATCATCTGTTGTTCCAGTTTTTAAGAATTCTGGTTGAGCCATCAGACACTTGCAATTATCAGAGTAATAGCCTTCTATCTCTTTTGGGCAAAATCCTTGAGGCTCATCAGCCGTCATCACAGGTGATTTTCTCAGAAAAACAATAAGGCTTTTGTTACTCTAAGTCAACTGTTGATGTGCTGACAATAATTGCTGAAAAAGTATATTAAGCTCTCATTAAAAACAATGAAGTTTGGGTGGCAGCATTGTACATCTTGAAAACATTTGCCAGGGTCTGGTATACAGGTCTTCTCCACAAGTTGAAAAGTTACAGTATCTCTAAACATATTTTTGAGCTGATCTAGTCTTTCATATGAAATCATGGAATGAAAGTTATCCAAACGAGCCATGTATCTAAATTCTTTTATACTATGTTGCTGTCCCATAGAGCTTCATCTTTGGTCCAACTCTGTTTTTAATTTTCACTAACATCATAGCCCGGCATTGCCCATGCAACTCAGAACATTTTAGTAGTAGGAGAAGATGCCACTTTTTATTTTACATACTTTTTTTTTAAATATTTCTTTTGATTTCAAAATTACAGGGAAAAATATTCACATTTTTTTGTTGACCAAATGAATTTTTAAAACGTCGGAATAAAAATTAAATGTAAAGGCTTATTTTTTTTTTTAATAAAAAATATTTTAGTCACATTTGACACATATAATTTGATTTCTGTGATGTAATTCAGCAAACATCTTAGATCTTAGATGTTTTACGGAGCAAATGTAAACAATCATGTCCACTGGCTAAAAAGTGCAAAAGGGAAAATTGCTGAACTTAAACTCAAAAAGTATGTGTCGACCTGGCTTCCCTGTAGATATGTGTCCCTAGAAAGTTTGAATGGCGTAGCCTAAAAAATGGGGACATGCATAGGGAACAGTCACACACAGATTGCCTTTTATATATGTAGATTGACAACCTTACCAATGACATCAGCTCTCAACTTGGCATCTACACTGACAAAACAACCAATTATTCTTGTCTTGATAATAAAGCTGATCAATCTATGAAGGTTAAAATGGTATCTGATGTCCAAGATGACCACAAGATCATATTTAACTGGGGCAAAAGATAATGGTCACTTTTAATGTCTCTAAATTTAAGTCAGTCAGTCAGTCAGTCAATCAGTTAAGTGCCATACGTGATACATGCTTGGGTGATCATATCTCAAAAGAGACATTACTGACTGGTTGGAAGATTATCCCGCAGTAGGTTACCATTGCTTTCTGCAGTAGACTGGTTCCCAGCCAAGGCTATAGAACCCAATCTGTCCTGTTATTTAACCCATAACTGGAGGGAAAAGACAGATCAATACCTTTCCCAAGGGTATTTGTGCATAATTGAATGCAAGGAATTACAACTGGAATGTGAACTCAGCTCCCCGATTTCTCATTCCAAGCCAATATCCACTGCACCACAACGCACATCCAGTCAATTTATTTTCTAAGCACTGCTTAGATGTGACACAAGGCCAAAAGAAATGAGGTACCCAGTGAGGACTGAACTCACTACTCAGTTGTAATGATTCTAGTGAGACAACCTTACTAACCATCACACTATGTCGAGGTGCTCAAAACTAAAACTAAACCTTTTCCATTAATCATCTGAGAAATGCCTCTCTGCTTTCCATAAGCATGATATTAATATCCAAGAAAATGACTTGCTGCACGTTCCAGGGCTAATGTTTTTAGCTGACATGAAGTGGAAAGAATATATCAAATCAACTGCTAGGTCAGCTGCTAAGAAAGTCGTTTCACAAGGTCTTGCAAGACAATTTTTCTCTCTGGAATCTATCTTACATATCTATAATTCTACTTTTTGACCATGCTTAGAATATTGCTGCCACATATGATTTGGTGCCTCTGCTATTTAACTTGAGCTCCTTGACAAGTTCCAAAGAAGAATCAGCAATATTATTGGTCCTGATCTGGCAACTCAGATTCTGTCACTTACCCAAGGCTCTATGGTTGCTTCTCTGTGCCTTTTTGTATAAATACATTCATGATAATTGTTTGGATGAGCTCTGTGCTTTTATGCCTAGACTTTATGAATTTAAGCACTGTTGTGATGCATAAATCTCATGAGAAAGCTATATGACTTTCCTTCCTGGTGCGTGAGATTCACTTTCTTCATGTGTGTATTTCATTTGCATACCACACTACACCACCCTGAAACTGGGAAGTTTGATGCCCTTAGTTGCTCTATAGCTTCTTCTGAATATTCTAGTTGGTCTTTATCACTCCTGGACACTTTTAATGTTAGTAAGTCAGTTAAGTGCCATATATGAGACACATTTGGGGGTGATCATGTCTCGCCCAAATGTGTCTCTTATATGGCTAAAGATTATTCCACAGTAGGTTGCCATTATTTTCTGCTGTAGATTGGTTGTCAGCCAAGGCTATAGATCCCAATCTGTCCTGTTATTTAACCCATAACTGGAGGGAAGAGACTGATTAATACCTTTCCCAAGGGTATTTGTGTGTAAATGAATGCAAGGAATTACAATTGAAATTTGAACTCGGCTCCCCAGTTTCTCGTTTCATGCCAATATTCACTGCACCACAACGCATGTCCGAGTTTCTAGTACTTTGCCAAAAAGAAATAAAGACTAAGTGGGCTATAATTCAAGGAGTCAAAAGATTCACCAGAATTTTTAAAGACAGGAAATACAGACGAGAATTTCCAACAAGCAGGAAAGCAAGAATCAGCACATCATTTATTGTAGAGTTTGGAGAGAACAACAGTCAGTTCAGGAGCACATTTTCTTAATACAACTACAGAGATACCATTGAATCCTCATGCATTGTGGGGATCTAGTTTATAGAGATATTTGGCATCCTTTGGCATCCCTAGTAAACTGACATATCCACACACAACTGTATGAGACTCAAGCAATTGGGTGTGGATATGAGAGACTCAGGCAATTGTGTGTAGATATGGGCAATGGGAGAGATCCAAATATTGCAATGCTTGGTCATGTCATGTGTTGTGGGATGGTCAAAGGATGATGATGAGTTTATAGATAAAAGGTAGCAGAAACCATGGACTGAGTTATATATATATATATATATATATATATTATTTGTTTGAACATAATTTTTAATGGATATTCTTATTTGAGTAGATACTTTGTTTTTATTATTAAACAGTTTATTTAATTATATCTACTGGCCTGAATAATCAAGACATCTTGTTAGGAATATATGTGTTCTCCAGCAGGATCTGAACCTGCAACCTGTAGAGGAAACTTTCAATTGATCTGACATATCTTAGACCAATCAACCATAAAAAACTTACAGCCAACCAAAGGATGTTTATTTTGCTAACAAGATTTCTTGATTATTCAGGCCAGTAAATATAAATAAATATACTGTTCAATCATAAAAAACAGAGTTGCTACTTAAATACAAGATGATGCTAAAACAAATAAATTAAACATATATGTTGGAGTTAATTGATTTTGTAAAATTTTGTAAATATATTAAGACCTTAAATAAGTGCTTGTTGATTTTGCATGAAAAGTAATGTTTTATTTGCAAAAATTAGTAAGAAACATGTTATGGAAATATATTCTATTGCTAGCCACTGCTTTTTCCCATCTTTCTAGCAACATTTGAATTCTCGTCAGAAAATTTACATGTCTTTTAAGGCTACCCATGAGTCAACATGAGTCTTCAAGAAGTCTTCAAAAAGTAATGCTTCCAATTTTCAAACTTTTTCATTGTGCCAGGTCATTTTTTATTTTCAACATCAAATTCATTATTTTTGAAGCATCTAAATTAATCTCTGCATGTTGTTTCTGACAGAGCATGGTTACCATGAGTCTCAATAAGAATGTTTTGTGCTTCAGCTACAAATTTCTTTTGAATAAAGTAGTGCAGTAAAATTTCCTGCAAATACACTTTCTTTGGTATGAAATCCAACATGAAACTACTCACACAGAGTTTTGAGAACACCATCTGTTGGAAAAGAGTAGGAACTTATTCAAGTCCTTATATATATATAGAATATTTTAGATTATTACAATGGATAATACATATTTCACCACATCCTGACATTATTATTGCAGCTCGTCAGACCCAAATGGTACAACAGTTGGTCCTCAAAATATTCCCCACAAAAAATCTATTTTATTTTATTTTACATAGACACTCGCATGTCCATATTAGAATAGACATTTCAAACTGTTATTTATGAAAATTTCTTGCTCATTCAAAAAGAACTCCAAAGAAAGAGGAAAGCAAGGATAAAGAAAAGATAGACAATTGATTAATGTAAAGAAGAGGAAAAAGAGAAAAAATAAAAAATGGGGAAACAGAAAAAAACTGAATGGAAAGCAAGAAGAGAAAAAGAAAGAACAAAGAGATACAATAAAAGGAAATACAGTATCACGAGAAACAAATGTTGACTCCATTTATTGAAATAGCGTCTCAAGCCACCTAACTGTTCTCTTAGAAAACATGGAAAAATTTAACTATGAAATTTAATTTCAAATATACTGAGATATATTTACGGTACAAAAACAATTGTACATCATAATTTTAATACAATTTGAAAAAATAATTACTCTTACTATTATTTTAAAAATTAATGTTAATTTTAGAAAAATATTGTAAAAATAATTAAAAATACTAAAATTAAAAAATATAAATATAGAAACAGGAAAAATTAGATAAACCTAACAGAAAGGGGGGGGGGGCAACACACAAAAAGAAGGAAAGAAAAAGGAAGAAATCACGATAGAAGAGATTTTAAATTAATTAAAAAAACGCTAGATTGAAACTGACATATATAATACTCATATTCATTCTTAGAAATGTGACAAGGAATTTAACCCTTAAATTAAAATATACCAATTATAGGGAATATTTATGGTGAAAAATAAATCATAAATCATACATCCTAACATAAATTACATTATAACCGCTAGTAGTAATTTATTCAAACTATAGTTAAAATAGTAACTGCTAATAAGAAAATATAAATTATTAAAATACAATCTTAAAAAATATCTGAAATATTAGCAATACTAATAATAGATAATAATAAAAAATAATAATAATAACAAAGAGATAACAAATATATGTATACAAACATATATACACATACATAATTGGAGTAGATAGATCTATCTATCGCCCGGTTCACACTCCACCTACGTCTATTGAACAGGTTAAGAGGCTCATCCCTTATTCCCTGTTTAGGATGTGGTTTCTGGCTTTCTCTTTTCCAATCTTTTCACTATTACATAGCCCCCTGCACATCAGTAGTGTTACCACCTTGCTCGGGGTGATACGATTAAAGAAAAAAAAAATGCATGAAACAAAATTTCTCTAAGACGTAATAATAATAATAATATTCATTCTATCAAAAAAAGAAAACAAAAGAAATTACAAAAATATCTACAAATATAAATATAATAATTATAAAAAAGAAAAAGAAAAAATATAAAAAACTTTTGTTGTAGACTAATATTAACCTGACGTGGAAAATTTAGCTGTAATATGATATAAACATACATGTAAAAATTTAACATTGAGATTTAATTTAAAATATAATGGGATATATTTACGGTTCAAAATTAAATTGTATGACATAATTTCAATATAATTAGAAAAAATAACTACTCTTACTAGTATCCAAAAAATTCCTATTAATTTAAAAAAAAAAATTCAGTTAAAATAAATCATTAACAAATAAAAATGAAATGTTAGAGAGATAAACTTAAAAAGAGGGAGGGGGGAAATAAATAAAAGGAAAGAGATAAAAAATTAGAACACTATAATTTAAATTAATTTAAAATAAACTTCCTATATCAAACCTACGTCTATTATATAAATATTCATTCTTAGAAACGCGATATAGATTTCCTCTAAAATTAAAATATACTGATTATGGGGTAGATTTGTGGTGAAAAATAAATCATAAATCATACATCCTAATGTAAATTACAATATAACCAGTAGTAGTAATTTATTTTTAATAAAGTTTAAATAATAATTCATAGTAAGAAAAACTAAATAAAAAATTAAAATATAATCTTAAAAAAAACCCTTAAATAATAATAATAATAATAATACTAATAACAGAAAATAATAAGAAAAAATTATAAGAAAAATTATAATAATAGAAAATAAAAATTATATATATATATATATATATATATATATATATATATATGTATGTATGTATCAAACAAAACTCATTCTATAAAAAACGAGGAAAAAAGAAACTTAAAAAAGTACCTATAAATATAATAATTATAAAAATAAAAAACACAAAAAATTAAAAATAACAAAAAATTAAAAGAATAAAAAAAACCTTTGCTGTAAAATGATATTAGCAGCACATTCCATATTTTTTCAAAATAAACACTTTTTAAATGAAATTAATGTAAATTAATGTAATTTACACTAATTCAAATCACAATCAGGATTTATCAGGATATTTTATATCTATTTTTGTGTCTACCCTTAAATATTAATTCATTCCGCTGATTAAGTAGTTCCTTAGGATTATTATATTTTATAATCATCAATTTTTCCTCCAGGCATAAATTGCACCTATCCCTGAAATTATTGGGAGTATTGTTGGATGTGTGTCAGATGTGTGTTGTGGTACAGTGGATATTGGCTCGGAATGAGAAACCGGGGAGCCGAGTTCGAATTCCAGTTGAATCCATTGTATTCACTTACGCACAAATACCTTTGGGAAAGGTATTAATCTGTCTCTTCCTTCCAGTTATGGGTTAAATAGCAGGACAGATTGAGTTCTATAGCCTTGGTCGGCAACCAGTCTACCGAAGAAAGCAATGGCAACCTACTGCGGGATAATCTTCTGCCTAGTCAGTCATGTCTCTTTCGAGACATGATTGCCCAAGCGTGTATCACGTATGGCACTTAACTGACTGATTGGCATATTTCACAATCCTCCATCTGACTAGTGGGGTAAATCCTCCGTCTTTAATATTCCAATATTGCTTAGATAGGGCAGTTTGATGTTTCAAGGAGGCATTGGAAAAAGATAGTCTGTGGTTGTACAGTCTCTGCTTCCCAATTACCTGCAGATATCCATATATAAACTCTTTTATTGTTGGGGTCCTCCGCTGGACAAATAGTGGCTTCATAGATAGCTTTTTCAGAATTACACCTGTTTTATTGATGCAATTACAGGAAGGTTTGTCTGCCAAAGGTTTGCTAAAGACGTCTCTAAGTAATTTATTATTATGTGAATTAATTATGTTTTGTTTTGCATGTTTTTAGTGGCAGAATAACTAATTTTAAGAGTTTTTCTATTGAATAATTTACTTAAGGGGTGGTGTTGGTGGAAGTGTTTGCTAACTAAATTTTAAAAGTATTTACCTATGTTTACATTGGACAACTTGCAGAAAGGAGGGTTGAACCATATTATTTTCCTTTTTCTAACTTTACTTTTGTTTCTAATTTTGTCTTTCAATTTTTCTTCGTATAATATTTCATCTTTAAAATCACTCTTCTTTAGAACTTCTGTAATATAACAATCTGGCCCCACCCGAGGAAGGCTGATACAAGCAAGGGTGTTTCCGGTCGTTGAAAGGAACGGATGTCATTTGACCTTATTTCTGGCAGCAGCGGAAATAACTACAGAGGCAAACAGAACAGGTGTCTCTGAGAATTACGTGGACGTGCGTGGGCGAGGCAAAACCGGAAGAAAAAGTCCTGGTTCTGGAAGATTATAAAAAGACCTCGGCACACGGATTCGCCAGTAGAGGAGCAACAGAGATCGGCTGGTGAAGAGAGACACAACAGATAAGACTACACTCCCGTCAACCCATTAGAAACACGCTCTCTCAATTCTCTGTTCCCTATTCTACACGGTTCATCGTCATTAATAAAAATATAACTTTATATTTTTATATATATGCGTGTTTGTTGTTTGTCGATATATAGCACTTCATTGCATATTGTTTTATTCTCGTCGAATATTTCCTTATTAGAAGATAATTTATTAATTCTAATTTTGACTGTTTTGGGTATTTTATGATAGATTTAGGATGATTAGAGTTAACATTAATATAGATAGGAGATTGATTACTTTTTTGATACGATTTAGATGTTTTTTGGATAGGTTA
Organism: Ascarosepion bandense; assembly: GCA_037127315.1. Taxonomy (NCBI): domain Eukaryota; kingdom Metazoa; phylum Mollusca; class Cephalopoda; order Sepiida; family Sepiidae; genus Ascarosepion; species Ascarosepion bandense. The sequence continues at coordinate 80,309 of JBBBDQ010028879.1, read as the reverse complement.
AAGCTAATATCTAAAAAATTAATGATCTTGAGATTAAATGAAATTTTGATTTTGAAGCCCAGCATTTTAAAAGCTCTAATAACCTTTTTAGAAATTCATGATGTCAGGGAACCATTACTGTGTTAAATTAAATAAATGAATTACTCTGTTAAATTAAATAAATAAATTTAATGTTGAGTTCTCTTGAGGTCGTCTATCGGAATTTACCTAGATTGTATACCAAGTGTGCTACATTATATATTATAATAATTGTTAAGCCTTCTGTTGACTTTCATGAATAAGTCATTTGAAATGTTATAGAAACTTGTAAAGGAATTTACTGATAATATCATTTATTTAAGATTTTTCCATTTATTTTCAAATAGTTCAGAATATATTTGATGCTTGCACTAATGTTGTAATCTTTCCATGCTGATATCCGTTACATTACCCACACATCCAATGTATGGAAATACAAATTTATAGAGAGAGACATTTGTGTGCTCTAACACAAACACATATATCTGAATTAGAATTCAAATCTTTCTAAAAGCAAAACATGTTAGATTTTAAATATTTTCAATATTTTCCTTTTTTCTATCATATATATATCAATAAACAAAAATTGAATATTTTTACAATGTATTTGTAAAAATATCCACCTTTTGTTTATTGATTATATTACTCTGTTAAATTTAACAATAAATTTTAACATTGAATTCTCTTTGGAGTTAGTCTCCATTGGAATTTACCTTACCAATATCAAGGATTCTACTTTATATATATATATATATATATATATATATATAATGTCTACTAGCAGTAAAGCCCAGCATTGCTCGGGTGTAATGAAAGCTTTAAAACTAATCCATGCTCCTGGAGCTCAGACACAGCCTAAAGAATATTTGTGTGAAGTTTGGTGAGAATCGGATAAAAATTGTGGATTTGTATAAAAGACATACAGACAGATAAACAGACACACACACAAACATTTTGCCTTTTATATATATATATATTATCGATTTTCTGCACTAGTGTAAGAACTGCAACCTTGAAACTTCTGAATATCGTTTCTTATGTCTTTGTCTATGAGTATATCAAATTTGATTAAAATCAGACCACTTCTTCTATAACCCGTTTTTTTCGATTATCAATTTATCAGGGGTACCTCAACACAAAACCTAGCTAAGAATACTCACAGATGCTTATAGTACAACTGTGTAAATTTTCAAGAAAATTGGTTCAGCCGTTTCAGAGTCTATAGGTAACAGACACACACACACAAAGTTCCATTTATAAATAAGTTTAGATATGTGAGTGTGGTAATATAGGGTTTTATGGTATTCTATATTTGTTGCTTAAAATGCTCAATATCTGAGATAGAGTGGAGGTAAATATAAAATTGTCAGGTCATATATATATATATATATATATATATTGACAGATTTTTTTTTAAACACACATGAGTATATATGCAAATATATATTACATGGACATATATATATAATTCACATATGTAAATCCTTTTCACAAAAATAAGGCAACATTGCCTAATGATGAGGAAAAATCTCGAAACAGAAATTTTTTGTCGCAATGCAAAATTATTTTTAAATAAAAAACAACTTTAATTATAATTATATATATATATATATATATATATATATAGAGAGAGAGAGAGAGATAGATAGATAGATATAAACTATCTGTTTAGTATATATATATATATATATATATATATATATATTAGGTTCAAACAGCCATGGATGAAAATGTTATAACTTCTTGTAATCTTAAAAATTGTGTGTTCAAAAATTCCCTGCCACATGAGCATTCAAAAAAAAAAAACACTGTTACGTGAGCGTTCTTAAAAAGAAAAATGGTAAAATAAATTATTGAAAGTCACCTGAAGACATAACTTATAGTAGAAACGGAGGTGTTTTTTTTTATTTTATATAATCCTGTGGCCCCAAACAAGCCATTTTACTGCTACTGTTGTGCAGGGGGTAACATAGGAGAAGTGTTATGAGAAAGAGTGACAAGATACAGAGGGTGTTAGGAAGAGAGTATGAGAAGGAAGAGAATATTGATGAGTGGGGTGGACGGAGAAAAAAGCATGAGAGAGAGGATGTAAGTTAATGAGACAGGAGGTAACCATTGACTTTACATTTGAATTCTTGAAGATTGTAGCTGTCAGGAAAGCAAGTATGTGGAAGGGAATTCCACAGGCGGGAAGTGTGAGAAAAGAAGCTACTGGAGTAGAATTTGCATTTACAATTCATTAGTTTCACAGTAAAAGGGTGGGAGCTAGTTGCTAATCTTTTGGCTCAAGGAAATTCAGACATAGGGAGTACCAGTGAGCTAAGTTCATCGAAGCAGAAGCTGTGAAAGTATTTGTAGAAGAGACATAGAGAAGTCACATTGCACTGGTGAGAAAGCGACAGTATCCTAGCTGCCAAGTCAAGATCAATCACATTACAGACTCTCCATTGGTTTTGATCAAGGACCCCTAGTGGATAGCAGAAGCACCTGACCAGATACGGCAGCTATATTCAATGCATGGGCAGATGGTAGATTTGTATATGTGCAGGATTGTTTTGGTCAGGGAAAAACTTCCTGGCCCTACACAGAGAACCAACTTTCTTAGCAGCAGATTTAGCTATGGATTCTATATAGTTATTCCACTTAAGGTCTGATGTGAGAGTTAATTCAAGGAGGCGCAGTGTTTTACTTTCAGAGAGAGAAGCCTGATTCATGTTAATGGGTGGGAGGAATGATAGTCTGTGATGGTTAATATATAGCAGCCTTGTTTTGAACACGTTTACAAATGAAAAATATTCAAAATTTCTACAATATAATTATATTGAACACTTTAATTCAAATGTGCACTGGTCTAATTTTATTATGACGAAAAACTAAGTAATTAAACAATCAATATATGTGTATATATATATATAGACTAAACAGTTATAGGTCAGATTTGAATTAGATCAGTATTAGAAAGTGCTCAATACATGTTTGAAGGAAAATGAAATCTTAACATATAGAGCTTCCATATATTTAAGTTGGGAAGATCAGCTGATTATGCTACCATGGTTTCAGCCTTTTTGGTTTTGTATACAAATTACCTGATGAAATCAAAAAGGTCAAAATCATCATAACATAACAGCATCAAAAAGTCACCATAGTGACAAATTGACTATGCTGAAATTTGAACCCAGGTTTCATGTTGAGAAAGCAAATGTTCTAACTACTGGGCTGCAACAAGTGATGTTTCTGCAGTTTGAACAATATGCATTTTTTATTTAATTCAATAAAGTTGGTTTGAACTAAAAGTTGTTCTTTTCTTAGACTGGCTGCTACTCAAGGCTAAGAATCCCAGTCAGTCTTATTTTAACTCACTCTTTTCTTCTCAACCTACTCTTTTCTTTTTTCCTTCTCTCTCTCTTCCTTCTCTCTCTCTATCTGCATATTTGTACATGTTTGTGTGATGATGTACTAAAAAAGTTCTCTAACCCATTTCCTAATATCTGACCAGTTTTGAAGAGAATTACTTAGCTGGTCCAAGAAATTTCCAATATTCCTTGTGTGTGTGTGTGTGTGTGTGTGTGTGTGTGTGTGTGTAAAAAGACAGAGAGAGAGAAAGAGATAGAAAGATTTTTATTTCCAAAAATGTACAAGTACAAAAAAAAATAATGCTTATATATAATCTATATAAATATATATAAATGTGTGTGAGAGTGTGTGCGACAAATGAGGTATTGAAAAATACTCAATCTTATTCACTTACCAATGTCTTTTGAAGGTATTCTTTTCTCATTTGAACTGAGAACTTTCCATTTATATATATATATATATATATATATATATATATATATATATATATAGATATATATATAGATACACATCCTGGAAATGATAATAAAATACATCTGGCAGCAAGGTTTATGACTGTGAGATTTTGAGATTCATGGATCCACCTATTGCTGTTGTTCACAGATCTGTCTGACTTGGGGTGGGAGCACCTGTTAGGGCCCCACCTATGGATCGAACAGTTAGCTCACAAGCTGGAGTCAAGAGACTATGAAAGTATAACTATTATTATATTAAAAAATACTAATACATTTTTGTAAAAAATTTAATTATAAAATTATCATCAATGCATTTTTTGGAAAAAAAATTACCAGTAGTACATTTTTTTAAAAAATCATTTCACCCCAAGCAAGGCATTCCACTGCCACTATAGCGCAGTGGGTTACATAGAGCGATTAGATATAGGAAATGTCAGAAGGAGGATGATAGACGAGTAAGGAGGTACATAGGAAGAATGTTTGAGTGAATGGGTGTGAGTTAGTGTGTTAGGAGGTGTCTATTGACCTTACATTTAAACTCCTGGATGTTGTAGCCGTCGGGGAAGCAAGTATGCGGAAGGGAATTCCACAGGCGGGAAGTGCGAGAAAAGAAGGTGTTGGAATAGAAATTGCGGTTACATTTTATTGGTTTTACTGTAAAAGGGTGGGACCTAGTTGCTAATCTAGTATCTCGTGCAAATTCATACCTAGGGCGCACCAGTGATCTAAGTTCATTGGATCAGAAGCCGTGAAAGTATTTATAGAAGAGGCACAGGGAAGCCACGTCATGCCGGTGAGAGAGTGACTGCAAGTGACTACAGATTCTCTGTTGTATCTTGTCAAGAACCCTGAGGAGAATAGCAGGGGCACCCAACTAGATGTGGCAGCAATATTCAATACACAGGTGGATGATAGATTTATATATGTGCAGGATAAATTCAGATGGAAAGAACTTCCGGGCCCTGCACAGAGAACCGACTTTCATAGCAGCGGATTTAGTAATGTATTCGATGTAGTTGTAACACCCCTGTGGACGGTCCGAACAGTTCCTCCGGCGGCTGTTCTCCACACTGTGATATTGCCGGGAGTTTGTTGAAAAAGTCGGAGCCTCAAGCTGGGGTTACAAGATTAAACTATAAGGAACGAACTTCCACAACTTGGATGAGTTGAAACGATGTTTTATTTCATTTTGGTTGGGGGCAGGCGATGTGACACACAGCTCTAACTCTAATTAATGGAGATCAATTGCCGAACTGACCGACTCAAGATGAATGGAGTTTCTACTGCAAGCACACACCCGGCTGACTAACTAACTCCACTCAGTCAACTTAACTAACTGATCGGTTCAGAAAAATCACTTGTATTTATTTAAATTAATCTGGAAATGCTGTAAGTTCAAAATTTCAAGGTACTTAAATTTTGCTTCCTTTGATGTGTAAACGGGATGTCTGCACTTAGCCTCCAAGTATTTTCCAGGATTTTTTTTTTAACTTTTTATCTTAATAAAGCTTGTGCAGGATGTTTTTATAGCCCTGACACTTTATAACCAGGCGTTTTTTATTGCCTGGAGAAAGCGAAAATTCTATTATCTTTTCTTTATTTTCTTAATGTGTGGTCAAGATACAATAAAGACACTCAAAAATCTATTTCCTAAACTTTATCTTTTATCACATCAAATCACTTAGTCAAATATTTATTGGAAGACTGGTAGGATTTAACAGTAATCTGATACCCTTTTCTCTTCCACAAATTTCCTTATAAAAGAAAAAGCTTTTTTATTTATTTTTTCTCTTCTATTTCACTTTTGTTAAACGAAACATGTTAACCATTCTCTATTCTTAACCATTTTCTATTTTAATCTATTACAATAAAATACATATTTTACAAATCCACCTTAATATACACCTAGTTATCGTGTCACATAGTCATTCCACTTGAGGTCTGCTGAGAGTGTTTGTGTACGATAAATTACTAATACACCTAAAAAAAACTAAATTTTGGCACTAAATGACCTTTAAAAGAATTGATATGCCATTAAACAAAAAAAAACATATATATAATAAATATTGATCCTGCAATCTCAAAAAAATGCCTATATAACATTTATGTAAATACATATCAACATATATGCATATGACAGTGTAAAGGTATTTGTGCAGATCCATCTCCCTTGCAATTCAGTAAAATTAAATAGCAATTAAGAAGTAAGATTTAGTTTGAACTAAATAATAAAACAATCTGATTATCAACAAAGGTATGTTCAGTGAATTTATTTAAAACTTTTTTCTTGGGAACAAAATTTAACTGTGTGTGTAGGCAGGGGTTGCTTTGTATTGATTTCCACTTCTGACTTAACGTTCTTGTTATTTGCAAAAATAAATAGACAGATAAGAAAACCTGCAAAAAAAGCAAAGGAAAAAAACCCAAAAAACAGCCAATATATACATAAATAATACCTACCTGAAGAGACACAAAAATAAATTTGCTAACACAAGGAAAATTCTACCTTGACTAGATATTTGATCACATTATTTAACTTAGGCAAAGTCAAGATGGGATTTTTTTTACTTTGTTTATTCATTAAAAGACATTTTTAAAATATAGTGTTCATTTTTATCTATCAACCTACACGTACGCATGCATGCACACATTCATGTGGCTTTCCTGTGCCTCTTCTACAAATACTTTCACAGCTTCTGCTCCAGTGAACTTAGCTCACTGGTGCCCCCTATATGAATTTACTCGAGCTACTAGACTAGCAACTAGGTCCCACTCTTTTACAGTGAAACCGATAAAATGTAACCGCAATTTCTACTTTTTTTTTTTTTTTTTTTAATCATCTCACCCCAAGCAAGGCATTCCACTGCCACTATTGCGCATGGGGCTACATAGGGGAAGGTAAAGAGAAGGAGTGGATAGACATAGGGAATGTCAGGAGAAAGGTGATAGATGAGTAAGGATAGCGAGGATGAGTGTCGGGCAGATGGGAAGAGTGTTTGATAGAATGGGAGCAAGTTAGTGTGTTAGGAGGTGTCTATTGACCTTACATTTAAACTCCTGGAGATTGTAGCCGTCGGGGAAGCAATCGTTTGGAAGAGAATTCCACAGTCGGGAAGTGCGAGGAAAGAAACTGTTGGAGTAGAAGTTACGGCTGCATTTTATCGATTTCACTGTAAAAGGGTGGGATCTAGTTGCTAATCTAGTATCTCGTGCAAATTCGTATTTAGGGGGCACCAGTGATCTAAGTTCATCGGAGCAGAAGCCGTGAAAGTATTTATAGAAGAGACACAGGGAAGCCACGTCTCGCCGGTGGGAGAGAGACTGCAGGTGGTCTGCCAAGTCGGTATCTATCACATTACAGACCCTCCTCTGAACCTTATCGAGAAGCCCGAGGAGAACAGCAGGGGCACCCGACCAGATATGGCAGCAGTATTCAATGCACGGGCGGATGGTAGATTTGTAAATGTGCAGGATAGATTTAGACGGAAAAAACTTCCGGGCCCTACACAGAGAACCGACTTTCATAGCAGCGGATTTAGCAATGGATTCGATATAGTCATTCCATTTGAGGTCCGCTGAAAGTGTGAGACCAAGGAGGCGTAGTGTTTTACTCTCTGGGAGGCAAGCCTGGTCCATGCTAATGGGAGGTAGGTGAGATTGTCGATGATGGTTAATTGACAGTAGCTTCGTTTTAGAAGCATTAAAATTTACTAGCCATTTCTTACCCCAGTCCAATATGGATTGGAGGTCTTTTTCAATCTCGGCTGCAAGTTTAGCTTTGACGCCTACACCAGATTTTTGTTGGAGGCGAGAGTAAACTGTGGTGTCATCGGCGTACAAACCTATTTGGGTTCTTATGGAATCAGGGAGATCATTAATATATATCAGGAAGAGTGTAGGACCTAAGATGGAGCCTTGGGGGACACCTGCGTTTGTATGGTAGTTCTGAGAGGCATGTCCGTTTAATACCACTTTCATTGTGCGGTTAGAGAGGAATGACTGGATTAGTTCAAACAAATGTCCAGTTATACCATAGCTCCGCAGTTTACATAGAAGACCAGCATGCCAAACTCTGTCGAACGCCTTAGATATATATATACTCTAGCAGATTCTTTGCTCACACTTCTCGCCTGTGGAATTTCCTTCCATATACTTGTATCCCTTAAAGCTACAATCTCCAAGAATTTAAATGTAAGGTCAATAGTCATCTATGTCACTGACACTTTTTCTCTCAAGCTCTTTTCTCCATCCACTCCACCCCATAATGCCAATATTCTCATCTTTCTATTACCTTCCTCCTGACACCCCCTATAACCTGTCCCTCTTTCTCATCACTTTCCCCTTATGTAACCCCCTGTGCAACAGTGGCAGTAAAACTGCTTTGCTTGGGGTGAAATGATTAAAAAAAAAAAAGTAAAAAACTCTCTCTCTCTCTCACACACACATACACACTATTCACTCTCTTAGCTCAGTTTTTGATGGCTTAGCTTTACTTAGATTGTGGGGTTTGATATCATTGCAAAAGTTAATAGATTTTTAGATGGATGACCATTTAGAATTTTTTAAAATGCTATGTATATAGGTGAACATGGTACAGATTCCTTTACGTTATTATCCATGAATTTCCATGCATTATTGGATAGAAAAATATTGTGGAATGATTTTCCACCGATTTCAACATGGTTCCTAATTTAGACTTCACCTTTTCCTAGACTGGTTGCCAACCAAAGCTACAGATCCCAGTTTACCCTGTTATTTAATCCATTATTGGGAAAAACCAAAACTTTGTTTATGATATTAGCTTATAAATAATGGTAATGGAAATATCTGAAAGTACTTAACTTTGAAGAAAATAAGTTGCTATGAATTTGTGTGAGTGTGTGTGTATATATATATATATATATATAGCCATCCATGCTTATATACAACATGTGTGTATACCCCACTTATATACAACATGCTAAAATTTCCCTTCTCTGATTCCATACACCTATGGCTTAAGGGTTAGCAACTCCGACTGACACCAATTGGTTGAATTTCAATCCCGGCCAGAAGCAAGTGGATGTGTCTAACCACAATGATGAGCTGTGATACAGTGATACAGGCTTGTATGTGGATGACGAACATATATATATATACACACACACACACACACACACACACACACAGAGTGTGATGGTTAAATTGTCAACATTTTATATTCTTAATTTTGCACATGCACATTGTTTTTGAGTTTGGTGACTGCACAGTTAAGCCCCATCTGTGAGAAAAAAAGCACCAAGACACAATTCACTCCACTAGAAATTTGGAAATGGAATACTGTATTGCTTGTCATTTGCAGTAGAATCACTAATATGAACAAATTTTTAGAGTATTTGGGTGTCAATCTGGAAACAATGCAGCAGATTTGGAAAAATGGATGAGTCTAATGGTGATTATGAAGGCACAGAAGCTTAAAAAACTCACTCTGATCATTCTGATGAAAAAAATACTGAATTTGTTGGTGAAGGCCTCATACTACATCAAGTGCCTTGAAGAGATAGTAGTGCCCTGGGTCAAGAGGGTGGCTACTGGAAGGCTATGTCTTGCAACAGGACTCTGCGCCATGCAGGTTGAACAGTCATGGCTGTCAGACAATTTCTGCAATGACATCTGGCCATCTAACTCCCCAGGGCAGTTGAGCAGGAGGCAAATAAAACTCCTTGTAACACCAAAGTTGAACTGAAGGCAAGGATTATGGCAGCATTCACTAACTTAAAGTAGGACATTGTCCAGAAGAGAGACAGGTGATTCTGTAGTCATCTGAAAGCCTTAGTTTAAGTTAATGGCGATTTTATCGAATGAATTTACTCTTTAGTATTTTAAGATGTTTTTCTGTAATTTTGATAAATATAGCTGTTAAAATAAGATGTCAGTGTTATTTTCATTTTTGCATAATTTAGATGAAAATTTACAAATTGTTTTTTAGGAAGATTATGTTATGTTTATGCCAAAAAACAGTCAACTAAACTATTTCTGAAATAATATTTTCAGGTAATCAGTTTCATAATTACAGTACTCAGTATTAATTATTATTATTAATAATAATAATAGATAAAATATTTCCTTAACTGTTCTCAGCTTTGCACAGATTCTAAAAAACACTCAAAGTGAAGAAAATTTTAACTTTGATGTACCTATGGGTTTCTTGAATGGTGCAAGGATGTGACTGAGCTGATTGAACTATATTTATGTAACAAATATCAGCAAGATTTTCAACAAAGACAATATGAACCTGTAGTGAGCTGATGAAATCATTTTAATTGAGAAGAGCAATTGAAAAGTATCAAAGAATTTAAAATGTTAAATGAATTTAATATTGAAGTAGAAACACATATGAAGATTGTTGGATTATTTTTGTAGTTATCTTTAGTGCAGGTTGAAAACTTTTCAGCTACCTCTTGGAAAGATATTTTTGTGTTCAAACTTAAACACATAGATAA
>JBBBDQ010028879.1:0-65000 GCA_037127315.1 Ascarosepion bandense | reverse complement strand
TCTAGTGACATTGGCAAATGACATCATTACGAAGGAAAAAGCACGTTAGAAGAAAAACAAGTGGATCACTGAAGAGATTCTTGGCCTGATGTGAAAGAGGTAGAAAATGATGCCAAGATATGGAACCGAATATAAGAGACTACATAAACAAATACGTAGCAAATGTAGACAGGCTAAAGAAAGATGGCTCAATGACAAAGGCACTAAAGTTGAGAAAATGAACACAACAAATAATGGCAAAATGCACCAAAAAATAAAGGAACTAACAGGGCAAAAGACACGCTCAACAACAGGATGTATAAAAGCAAAAGATGGCACACTAATAATAGAAAAAAGAAATACTTCAGAGATGGGATGAGTACATTGGAGATCTCTTCTACGACAGCAGTGAGCAACCAACAATGCAAAAAACTACAAAAGGACCAGAAATATTATTAACCAAAGTGGAATTGGCAATGGCCAAATTGAAGAGAAATAAAGCAGCGGAACCAGACGGGATTGTAATAGAGATGTTGATGCCCCTTGAAAGGTTTGGTGTTGACAGACTAACAGAAATAATAAACGAAATCTACAGCAGCACAATGTACTGGAGGACCTAAGCAGATTAATCTTCATAACGCTTCCTAAGAAACCAGGGGCAAAGGAATGTGAGCTCCACCAAACAATCAGTTTAATGAGCCACATAACAAAACTCATCATCCGGATTCTAACGAACAGAGCATGCAGCAGAATCCCCCCAGAGATAGGACAGGAACAATGTGAATTTGTTAAAGGTACCGGAATGAGGAATGTAATATTCATGTTCAGAATGCTATCTGAATGAGCAATACAAATGCAGAAAGACCTTTATCTGTGCTTTGTGGACTATGCAAATGTGTTTGACAAAGTACGATACAGGGACTTGATAGAGATACTTGACAACCTTGACGTTTTTGGAAAAGACATTAGGACAATCAAGAAACTATATTGGCAGCAAACCATTAGTGTACAAATAGGAGGGGAATTCAGCAGGTATACAAAAATAGAAAGGGGCGTAAAACAAGGATGGGTTTTCTCACCAAATCTTTTCAACCTGTACAGTAAGGCAATTATGAGAGAAATAAAAGCCTTGCCAGGATTTGTCATTGGCGGCCATAATCTCAACAATATCTGATACATGGATGACATGGTGCTGATAGCAGACATGGAAAGGAAAATGCAGGACCTTCTACAGAAGTTAGCAAAAGAAAATGAAAAGAAAAAAACTGAACATAAACCTCAAGAGAACTGAATGCATGGTCATCAGCAAAACGAGGAAACCAATAAGCCAACTGCAAGTTGAAGAATCTAAAATAAAACAAGTAAAAAAAAATTCAAATACTTGGGAAGTGTTTTGACAGAGGAAAATGCAACACGGAGATCCAAAGATGCATTGGCATGGCCAAAGATGTATTTCCGAAGCTAGCCAGAGTACTGAAATACAGGAAAATCTCATTAGAAACAAAGAAAAGAGTGCTAGATTGCTACGTGATATCTGTCCTTCTGTATGGAAGTGAATGCTGAACGATCTCATCAAAGATGAAGGAGAAGCTTGAGGAAGCAGAAATGTGGTTTTACAGAAGGATGCTGAGGATACCATGGACAGAGCGCATATGCAACGATGAGGTGTTGGAAAGGGTGCAAACGAGAAGAAAACTGATAATAAATATCAGGAAGAGACAAATGAGGTTCCTGGGACATGTAATGAGGAGAACTTGAAACTTGAAACTCACAGGTTGGATAAATGAAAGAAAAGACAGGAGAAATCAGTATGAGATGTACTTGTTAGGTTTGAGCAAATGGTTGATGGAGTGGGGCTTGGAAGAGATACCAAGAGAAAGAGCCAAGTGGAAGTCCATGATCGCGTATGTCCTGAAGGGACACGGCGCATGAAGAAGTCATCTGTAGCTTTTTCCCTTCTGCCTACAACCACTAACTCAATTGTCAAACCACCTGCCTTCCACTACCAAAAGAAATTACTACTATAAATATATTCATCTGCAGACTGTCCTGTTTCACTTTATCACAGCTTATCAGTATGGTTAGACATCTAATTGCTTCTAGCCAGAATTGAACCCGACCAAATTGACATCAGTCGGTGATTCTGCCTCTGAGCTGTGGGTGCTCGGCAGAGGAAGGCAGACTTTAACAGGTTATATACAATGTAAACACACACACACACACACACACACACACATATATATATATATATATAAATGACAGTAAATAATTATGGATATCTGAATGTGAATACGAAGAAATATTAGCACAATGATATCATTGATGATAACAGCAATCTTCTTATATGTAGCTTTTTCATTATTTACCCCTACAAATATAAGGCCTAAGAGCCATTCAAACTACTAAATAAGGTTGTTGTATGACTATTGTTACATATATATATATATATTTTTTTTTTTTTCCATTTTTAAACTAGTTATTTTGCTACCTTGGTTTCCACCATGAGTTGTTTCTTCAGGCAATTTTTAATAACTATTATTAATAACTAGTTTTTAAAAATTGCCTGAAGAAACCACTCATGGTGGAAACCAAGGTAGCAAAATGACTCGTTTAAAAATGAAAAATATTCAAAAGTTCTACAATATAATTGTATGGAACACTTTTTAATACAAATGGTCTGAACCTATTAGGACCAAAAACTAAGTATTAAACAATATATATATATATATATATATATATATATATATATATATATATATTATCCTACATTTTAGGCACTACTTTGAGTTTCATGTATTTTAGCAATCATCACACACAATTTCCTATATATATAGTGCTGGTTGTAATGAGCATTTTGTAGATGAATGATAGTAGTTGTCGTCTATTTTCTTTGTGTGCAATTTTCACTTCCAGCATGCATGCATGTGTTCATCAATCCTCCACACAAACAAAATAGACAACTACTACTATCATTCATCCTCAAACTACTCATTACAACCAATACAATTGGCATCTTTGATAATGGCTGATGTTAGCCAAAACCTCAGAAAGGATTAAATAAAAATATGTATCAATATTGTGATTTTCTTTCCTCTTTCAATGATAATGCTATTAAGCTTATCAGATGATATGATAAAAAATTTACATAAAATAAATCGACAAAACTTGTCTATATTATTTAATGAAACATGCCTCAATATATATATGTATATATATATACTGTAATGGTTGTTACAATGTTTTTAATTTCATAGTTACTATATATATATATATATATATATATATATACTCGTACATGTACATGCAACATTATTAACTGATCAAGAGTTGTCCACTTTGATGAAATCATTCAGCATTCACTTCCATACAGGACAGATATCACATAGCAATCCAGCACTCTTTTTTCTTTGTTTCAAATGAGATTTTCCTGTCTCTCAGTACTCTGGTTAGCTTCTGAAATGCATCTTTGGCCATGCCAATGCTTCTTTGGATCTCTGTGTCACATTTTCCATCCTCTGTCAAACTACATTTCTGCTGCCTCAAGCCTCCTCTTCATCTTTGATGAGATCATTCAGCATTCACTTCCATACAGAAGGACAGATATCACATAGCAATCCAGCACTCTTTTTTCTTTGTTTCTAATGAGATTATTCCTTTAATCCCTAATATATATTTATATAAGTGACCCTATTTTTTCTATGTAATTAACACCCTTGCTGGAATTCTTCAAGTAATGTGTTCTAAATAAAATTTTACTAAGGTAAACTTGTGTTGCTAACTCATTTCAAGTATACAGGGAGGGAGCAAGAAGTGTATTTTATAAAGATATGTTGGATAGATAACTGTTGACCTGAGACTTGAAGAGTTTAAGATTTTAGTGATCATGTCTCCTCTTAGTCTGTTTCACAATGCAACAGTTTTGGGAAAGAGGCTGAAGGGAATGGGGTTGAGTTAATTCAGTGTGTATAGCATCTTCATGTGCCGTGCCGTTCAGGACATAAGTGCTCATGGATTTCCATCTGTCCCTATCTCTTTTTGCTCTTAATATCTTTCCTCTTGTTATATCTCTCTTAGATCCCTCTCTACCATCTACCTACTCAAGTACATCAAGTAGGAATTGTTGTAGATAGACTAAACTATCGTCCGGTTCACACTCTACCATGTCTATTGAACAGGTGTCGAGGCTCATCCCTTGTTCCCTGTTTAAGATGTGGTTTTCGACTTTCTTTTTTCCAATCTTTTCACTGTTTTCTTTTTATTTATTTTCTTTTTTTTCAATTGGAGTAGATAGACTAAACTATCGCCCGGTTCACACTCCACCCATGTCTATTAACAGGTGTAGAGGCTCATCCCTTGTTCCCTGTTTAGGATGTGGTTTCCAGCTTTCTTTTTTCCAATCTTTTCACTCTTATGTAGCCCCCTGCACATTTGTGGTGTTATTGACTTGCTTGGGGTGATATGATTTAAAAAAAAAAAAAAAGGTCTCGTACTACTTCCCACCTCTATCCTTCCCATGTGCCTCAGGTTCAAGCCCTCCTTCCTCATTACATGTCGCAAGAACGTCAGTTGTCTTTTCTTGATGCCAAGTATAAGTTTCTTTTTTGTTTCCAAAACCTTGTGGTTGCTCACATGTTCGGTCCATGGTATCCTCAGCATCCTTCTGTAGAACCACATTTCTATTGCTTTGAGTCTCTCCTTCATCCTTGAGGGGATAGTTCAGCATCATCTGTCATATAGGAGCACAGATATCGCATAACATATTCTTCTTTTTACTTCTTATGTGACTTGTCCTTTCAGGATGTAGGCAATCATGGATTTCTACTTATCACTATCCCTTATCGCCCTTAACATTTTTTTCATGGTATCTCTCCCAAACCTTGTACTGTCATTGTCTTGCTCAAGCCCATCAAATATGTCACGCACTGCTTTCCCCTGTCTCTTTTCTCTCTATCTGTACTGCGAGTATCAGATTCTCCAAGCATTCCTCCTCTTTATGTGTCCCCAAAACTACAGCAGTCTCTTCCAGATGCCAAGTGTAAGTTTCCATTTTGTTTACATTCTATCCAAAACCTCGTAGTTGCTGATATATTTGGTCCATGATATCCTCAGCATCCTTCTGTAGAACCACATTTCTGTTGCTCCAAATCTCTCCATCAACATTGAGGAGATTGTCTAGTATGTGCTGTCATTATAGGAGGACAGATATCCCATAATAGTCCAGTACTCTTTTTGTTGTTTCCCACAAAATCTTCTTGTCTCTCAATACTCTGCTCAGCCTTTGAAATGCGTCTTTCTGTGTTTGGATCCAAGTGTCACACATTCCATCATGCGTTAGAACACTTCTCAGGTATTTAAATTTCTGCACCTGTTTGATTTTAGTGTCCTCAACATGTAGTTTGCATTTGGGGGACCTCTTTTTGCTGATGACCTTGTATCATGCATTTGGTTTTCTTGAGATTTATGTTCTGCCTTTCCTTTTCACTTTTCCTTGTTATCTGCTGTATTATATATTTTTTTTTAGTCTTGTGAATTCGTTTTGAATTTTCGTTGCCAACTAATATGTCTCGGAAAGGGATATATATATAGTAGCTAAGTGGTTTTGGTAAATGTAACTGAGTAGGACAATCTAGATATTAAGAATGAGTGAATTCGTCATCTGCGTAATTTCTCACCCTGTTAAGAATGGGTGAACTGATCATCTGCATGATTTCTCACCCTTTAAAGAATGGCTGAATTGTCTACCTGTATAATTCCTCACACCCTTTAGAATGAACAAATTGCCCAACTGTATAATTTCCTAGTCTGTAAAGATGGGTGAATGGCTTGTCTTTATGCTTTCCCACTCTGTAACGATGGGCAAATTGTCCATCATATAATTTCCTACCATGACGAGAGATAGGTAAATTGCCCATTTACATATTTTCCCTCTCTCTAGAAATGTGGAACTGCTCAACTGTACACTTTCTAATCCTATAAAAATTAATGAACTGCACATTTGTATAATTTCCAATGTTATAGAGGTAGATGGATTGTCTATATATATAATTTCCCACCTTGTATAGATGGGTGAATTGTTCATCTGTATGCTTTCCCATTCTGTAAAGTTGGTGAATTTCCTACCAGTATAATTCCTCATTCTCCGAAGATTGGTGAATTTCCCATCAATACAATTATCTAATCTGCAAAGATAGGTGAATTGCTCATATGTTTCTAACTATTCTGGTGATATAGTCGTAATTTAATGTTCAACTTCACAAATAAAACTCAATAAATATTCAAATTTGGATAGAATATTATTTATAAATATTGTGTGTTAAAAAAATTTTGATCTGACATATCAACTGACCTGTGTCCATATATATGTATATATAAATATATGGATATTTACAAATGCATGGTGCGATGGGTAAATTGCCATTATTTTATGCTTTTAATTACATGTATATGCTTTTTTTTTTAATAATTTCACCGCCACTATTGCGCAAGGAGGTACATCGGGGAAAGTGATGAGAAAGAGTGGTTAGGGGGTTACATAGGGGAAAGTGATGAGAAAGAGTGGTTAGGGGGTTACATAGGGGAAAGTGATGAGAAAGAGTGGTTAGGGGGTTACATAGGGGAAAGTGATGAGAAAGAGTGGTTAGGGGGTTACATAGGGGAAAGTGATGAGAAAGAGTGGTTAGGAGGTTACATAGGTGTCTTTTTTTAGATTTTGCCAATTGCATATAGAAGGGTCAGGTGGGCATCATCTATGAGAAAAAGTGCATCATGTCAAAATTCACTCTCCCAGAAATTTCAAAATGGCCTAATGTATTGCTTGGCATTCACACCAGAAGCTCCAATACAAACATTACAGTGGGTTTGTGTGTCAATCTGAGGACAGTACAGAGGATTCAGAAAGAGATGGATGTGACTAAGGGCAATTACAAAGGTACAGCAGCTTTTAAAACTCACTCTAGTGGTTCTGATAAGAAAAGAACTACTGAATTTGTTGTTGAGGACCTCAGACACAAAACAGAGACCTGCTTTAAGTGCTAATGGTAACCTGGGTCAAGAGGGTGACTGCTGAGAGACGGTATGTCTAGCAACAAAGCTGCACTATGCAACAGGACACATAAGCAGGAGAACCTGTCAGATAATTTCTGTCATCACATCACTCCCTTTACATCTGGCCACTTAACTCTCCAAAACTCCTTCTAACACCAAAGATGAACTGAAGACAAGAATTATGGCAGCATTCACAAACTTAAACAAGGAGAATGTCCAGAAGAGATGCAAGAGATTCCAAAGTTGCATGGAGACCATGGCTGAAGCCAATGGTGATCTTTTTAACTATATTTACTCTTTAGTATTCCAAGATATTGTTTTGTAATGTTGGTAATTATATCTGTTAAAATGATATGTCACTATTATTTTCATTTTTGTGTAATTTAGACAATGATTTATCCATTGCACCCTGTGTATATATTTTGCATCTGAATGTATTTATAGAAAAGACACAAGGAGTTAACGTAATGATTATAGGAAAGTGATTGAAGCCAAACTGCCAGTTTAGGGTCAATAATATAATTTTGGGGATTTTATCAGGGAGTTCTAGGTAAATTGCAAGAGCATTGGATCATATGAGGTAACAATATTCTAAGCATGGTAGAATTATAGATATGTAAAGCAGACTCTGGAGAGAAAAATCATCTCACACAACACACTGAGTCAACCTATACTAGCAGCTGACCTAGCAATGGATTCAGTGTAGTTTTTCCACTTCATACCAGCCAAGAAGTTTAGCTGAAAAACTGCAGTGAGTCACTCTTAGAATTCAGCATCAACCATGCTGATTGAAGGCAGAGAGGGCTCTCATATGATTAGCAGAAAGGAGTTTAGCTTTGAAAGCATTAAGATTAGCATACCAGCCTTCGTCCCAGTTAAAAGCAGACTGATGGTTGTTTTGAATATCAGCTGCCATTTTGACCTTATTAAACCAATCAGACTTACTATTGAGACAGGATTAAATGGCTATTTCATCAGTGTAGATACAAAGTTGAGAGCTGATTCTGTCAAAGCTATCATTAATGAAAATCAAAAACAAAGCAAGACCAAGGATGAAGTCCTGTGGGACATCTGCATTAGTATGAAAGCAACTGGATTCAGGATTACTTCCATTCCACAGTTCAATAAGAAATATTGAATCAGGTCAAAAATATGTTCATAGACACCACAACTTTTCAATTTGTGGAGAAGACCTACCTGCTAAATCCTGTCAAAAGCTTTCCAGATGTCCAAAATTACAGCCCAGGCTTCACTACTTTTATTTAAAGCTTGATAGACTCTTTCTGCAATTATCATCATTACTTCAACAGTTGACCTGGAGAAATGAAAGCTACTATACTGCTTGTCTGATAAAAGAAGTCTCTTTGATGTGACATGTATAACCAGTTCAATATATATATATATATATATATATATTCGTCATCCACATACAGGCCTGTTTTGCTGTATCACAGTTCATCAGTGTTGCTAGACACATCCACTAGCTTCTGGTCGGAATTGAAACTCAGCCGATTTGGTATCAGCAGGAGTCACTACTCCCTAAGCCATAGACACATAGAATCAGAGAAGGGAAATTTTAACGTATTGTATATAAGCAGTGTATACAAACACCAGTCACTGAAAGAACTCTATTCCTTTCTGAAGAATAATGCTTATATCGCAAAAGTGGAAACTGTCTTTTTTTAATTTTCTTCTCTAGAGAGCTCAATTGTAATGAGAACATAATATATTCGTCATCCACATACAAGCCTGTTTTGCTCTATCACAGCTCATCAGTGTGGCTAAACATCCACTTGCCTCCAGCCGGGATCAAAACTCAACCTATTTGGTGTCAGTCGGAGTTGCTAACCCCTAAGACATAGGTACATAAAATCAAAGAAGGGAAATTTTAACATGTTATATATAAGTGGCGTACACACACAGACACACACACACACACAGATATATTATATATATATTAGTGTATCGAGGCAGCAGATAATATTCTAAACATATACTGTTAAATATAAGAGACAATGAATGTCTTATGTTTAATCATGAGCTGTTCTAAACATTGTATTTTGGCTTAAATTTCAGGTGAAAATAAAAACAGAAATTCTTCAACAAATGGATATTTTTTTATTAAGTTGGTTCTAAGCTTTCAGCTCACATGAGCCATCTCCAGAGAGGTTATAGGGATGTTAACATAAAATCATCCACCATCAAAGATGATTTTAACATTTTGAGCTCTCACGTGGTGTGACGTCATAGAACTGCATTACAAATTTATGAACAGTGTTTGCTATTTGGTAACTGTTATTGTTGCTTAGCAAAGTTTTATGTCAACACAAGATAAAATCATCTTTGATGGTGGATGATTTTATGTTAATGTCCCTGTGACCTTTCTGAAGATAGCTCATGTGAGCTGAAAGCTTAGAGCCAGCTTAATAGAAAAATATCCAAATGTTGGAGAATTTTTGTCTTTATTTTCACCTGAAATTAAAGCCAAAATATGATGTTTAGAACGGCTCACGATTAAACATGATAGACATTCATTGTCTCTTATATTTAACAATATATGTTTAGAATATATATATATATATATATATATATATATATATAAAATACCCGTTAATATATTTATAAAAACAAATTTTAAAACTTTTTTTCTCATCTCTGTGTATTAGACTCCTATGATGATATAGAAATAGAATTTTCTGTTATATTAAACTTATCAATTTATTTTTCCCTTGAGTAATTTTTTGTTGGGTTAATTTTTGCTTGAAAATAAATAGTTTTACAATTGCAATGTGTATATAATATATTTAAAAACAAAATTTCATAACTGTGATTCTATGCTCAAACACAACAAAAATTACCTACTTTTAAACAGAGCAACTGCAGACAATGAAAAATGAATTGCCTACAACTATGCAGAGCAAATAAAAGGTCCCACAGAAAATGAAATGGAATCACCCTTAACTACTTAAAAAAATAGTCCGTATTCAAAGAAAAAATAAGATATTGAACTCAATCACTTACTCTGTATTGTTGCAGATACGACATGAATATAAGATATTATTCTCATGTTAACTTTTTTGAGGCTATTTTTTCATGCTGACAAAAGGCATTTTGGAAGAAAGCACCAGATGATTTTCCACAGAAGGTTGCCAGTTCTTTCTGCAGTAGACTGGTTGCCAACCAAAGCTATATAACCCAGTCTGTCCCAGTATTAAGTCTCTACAAACTGGTTTTAAATTTAGTTTTCTTTTTCTGGACCAGTTGTTACCCAAAGCTACAGAACCTGGTCTGTCCTGCTATTTGTCCATAACTGGTGTGGGGAGGAAAAGGGATGGATTCATATTTTTTTCAAGGTTATTAACACATGTTAATGTAATGAATTTGACTGGAAATCGAACCCAGCTCTTCGATTGCTCAATCCAAGCCACTATCCATTAATCCACCATTTCTCCGATATATACTCTATCTTGAATGGGCTGAATAAATGTAGCAATTAATTAAAAGTGTTTAGAATTGCCCAATTATAAGGGTGGTGTGCTTTTCATCATGACAATGCCAGACTAGCAGAAATTAGTACGTCTTTTATAGAACGTCCCGTGACATCCACCATATTCATCTAACTTTGCACTTTTGAATTACCACTTATTTCCACCTCAACAAAACTGTATTAATTTTAAGAACTTCAATTCTGTGGAAACCTGTAAAAACCATTAAGATAAATTCATCCTCCCAGAAAAATTCCAAGTCCTAGAAGAATGACATGACGAAGCTGTCTCAAAGATGGCAAAAAGATAGTGGAACAAAATGACATGTATGTGGTTAAATAAATCTATATACAAACTAGTAATATAGCCTGGCATTGCTCAGGTGTAATAAAAGCTTTAAAACTAATCCATGCTCCTGGAGCTCAGACTCAGCCTAAAGAATATTTGTGTGAAGTTTGGTGAGAATTGGATAAAAATTGTGGATTTGTATAAAAGACATACAGACAGATAAACAGACACAAACACAAACATCTTGCCTTTTATATACATATATATAATCGATTTTCTGCACTATTGTAAGAACTGCAACCTTGAAACTTCTGAATATAGTTTCTTATATCTTTGTCTATGAGTGTATCAAACTTGATTAAAATCAGACCACTCCTTCTATAACCCAATTTTTTCGATTATCAATTTTCGATATTTATTGGGGGTACCTCGACACAAAACCTAGCTAAGAACACTCATAGATGCTTATATGTACAACTGTGTAAACTTTCAAGAAAATCGGTTCAGCTGTTTTGGAGTCTATAGGTAACGGGGACACACACACAGACACATATACACACACAGACAAAGTTCCATTTATAAATAAGTTTAGATATCTAATTATTGCCTTTGAAATTCACTTTAAAAATTTTTCTTTTGACCCAATATATATATATTCAGGTTTCATTAAAAATGACAGACAAGGTGTGATGGTTAAGTTTTTTTTTAAATATGTGATTGTATGATTTTTTTTTCTTTTGAGGGCATAAATTATCTAAAAAAAGGTACAAATATTTTGTTTATTCAAGCATTTTTGGCTATACTTTTAACCATTTTTGATGATGAATGTTATTTTATGTGTAACAGAAAGTAAATTAGGTTATATTTTTTTTTAATCATATCACCCCAAGCAAGGCGATAACACCACTGATGTGCAGGGGGCTACGTAAGAGTAAAAAGATTGGAAAAAGAGAAAGCCGGAAACCACATCCTAAACAGGGAACAAGGGATGAGCCTCTTCACCTGTTCAATAGACGTGGGTGGAGTGTGAACCGGGCGATAGTTTAGTATATTTATTCCAATTGAAAAAAATAAAGAAAAGAGTGAAAAGATTGGAGAAGAGAAAGCCGGAAACCACATCCTAAACAGGAAACAAGGGATGAGCCTCTTCACCTGTTCAATAGACGTGGGTGGAGTGTGAACCGGGCGATAGTTTAGTATATTTATTCCAATTGAAAAAAATAAAGAAAAGAGTGAAAAGATTGGAGAAGAGAAAGCCGGAAACCACATCCTAAACAGGAAACAAGGGATGAGCCTCTTCACCCGTTCAATAGACGTGGGTGGAGTGTGAACTGGGCAATAGTTTAGTCTATCTACTCCAATTCTATATATCTACTGTATATAATGTATAGTAGTGGTATGTGTTATGTACTGAACACGGTAAGCATGTTATTAGCATGTTCGTACTTGATGCTATTGAGTGTCAGGTTTTTCATTTTTATTAATCAGGCCTTCATTATTTTTAGTCTTTTTTTGCATGTGAATGATGCTATGATATCTATGTTGTCAACCGGTATGTTCTGGATAGGGTCTGGTAGGTCTGTGTGTGTGTTTAAATGAGATCGAGTTGAGCACTGTTGAGAGAGATGCAGCGTGAGTCTTTGACTAAGTTTTGTAGTGGTATGGCTGATATAATTATTTACAAAATTAAAATCAAGAACCAAATTCTTCAAAGGACATGTGAATTCATAAATAATGTTGGTTCATTGTATTTTTGATCTCATGGCTAAATTGTTTTGATGATGATATAGAAGAAGATATTTGAATCATTACGGCATTTAATTATTTTTTTTTGTAATCATATCGCCCCAAGCAAAGCATTTTAATGCCACTGTTTTGCAGGGGCTTACATAGGAGGAAAGTTATGGGAAAGAGTGACAGGTTATAGGGGGTGTCAGGAAGTGGGCGAGAAAAGGATGAGAATACCAATGAGGGTGGAGTGGATGGAGAAAGAAGTATGAGAGAGAGGATGCAGGTTAGTGAGATAAGAGATGACTATTGACTTTTCATTTAAATTCTTGGTGATTGTAGCTGACAGGGAAGCAAGTAAACAGAAGGGAATTCCACAGTGTGAGAAAAGAAAATGCTGGAGTAGAATTTGTGTTTATTTTTTATTGGTTTCACAGTAAAAGGGTGGGACCTAGTTGCTAATTTTGTGACTTGAGTAAATTCATATATAGGGGGAACCAGTGAACTAAGTTCATCGGAGCAGAAGCTGTGAAAGTATTTGTGGAAAAGACACAGGGAAGCCACGTTGTGCCAGAAAGTGACTGTACCTGAGCTGCCAAGTCGGGATCGATCACATTACAAATTCTTCGTTGGATTTTATCAAGGACACCTAGGTGGATAGTAGGGGCACCTGACCAGATATGGCAGCAGTATTCAATGTACAAGCAGATGGTTGATTTATATATATGCAAGATTGTTTCAGACAGGAAAAACTTCCTGGTCCTACACAGAGAACCGATTTTCTTAGCAGCTGATTTAGCTATGGATTCTATATAGTCATTCCACTTGAGGTCAGTTGTGAGAGTTAACCTGAGGAGGCGCAGTGTTTTGTTTTCAGAGAGACTAGCCTGATCCATGATTAAATATATATATATATATGCATTTCTATACTTAGGTATGCATATATACATGCAGAACCAGTGCAAGGGTCTCATGCACCCCCAACAAATCTATAGTACCCTTAAAATATGCTCTACCACATTTCTATTTTCATATACTAGTATTCTTATAAGATACAGATTTTACTGTAACCTAATTATGTATAATATTGGATAATATGCAATACAGATGCACAGTTCAACTAGAAAAATTAAAAATATACACAATGTATCAGTCAGTGAAGTGCCATATGTGATATATCTTTGTGTGATCATGTCTCAAAAGAGACATGACTAACTTGGTAGAAAATTTTCCTGCAGTAGGTTGTCATTACTTCCTGCAGTAGACTAGTTGCCAACCAAGGCTATAGAACCCAAACTGTTCTGTAATGATTTCTCATTCAATGTCGATATTCACTACACCACAATTCACATCCATGATATATAAATACAAACGAGAGAGATGTCATAACAGATCATTCCATCTGAAATCAATAATGTATTACAGAAATTTTTAACATCAACTTGAGATTTTTCTTGTTAAAAAATTGAATAGTTTTCAGCATTTAACATTATGGATAAAAAAATATTTGAATTTTATAAACTGTTTTTTTCAAGACTTAGCATGGTCAAAACAATTTTATGGATTTGAAAAAAAAAATGGCGTTAAAGTTTACAAAATTTTTACACCTTTTGATAGCCTCTTGAGTTTAGTTTAATTTGTAATGTATATAAATGGGCAAAATTTCATTTTAGGTCCCGAAGGCTTTTCCCCCTTCAAATTTATCCAAAATGGCATTATTTCTGTGCAAATGTATATGCTGGACTCAAATCAACAATTAGTTATTGAAGAAATTTACCTTTATTGATCTTAATGACCAGATAAAATCAAACTTCATCTTGCACTTTTTGTTTTCCATAACTCTCGCGGAGTCATGTAATTAACTGCAGAATGACTTTCAGCCTAGTTACAAATTTCAGCCTTTTTACTTTCTTTACTGAAATTTCCACCTATTTACTTCCTGTAATGAAAGTAATACATGTAGAAAAAAAATTGCGTATTACTTTCATTACCAGTAAGTAAATAGGTGGAAATTTCAGTAAAGAAAGTAAAAAGGCCGAAAATAGACCGAAATTTGTTGTCCTACACTGAAAGTCATTCAGCAGTTAATTACATGACTGCGTTAGAGTTACGGGAGACAAAATGTAGTTTGATTTTTTCTGGATGTTCAGATCAATAAAGGTAGGATTCTTCAATAACTAATTGTTGATTTGAGTTCAGTATATACATTTGCACAGAAATAATGCTATTTTGAATAAATTTGAAGGGGAAAAAGCCTTCGGGACCTAAAACGAAAATTTACCTATAAATCTTGGTAGTAAAAAGCAAATGTTGATAAGATAGTGAGGGTCACAAAGCATTGCCCAGAGCCACCAAATAGGCTTTGGCCCTTCTCCACCTGTATACATGCAAAAGTTTGCAACAATAAATCAATGACTCAGTTAAAAAGTTAATTAAAACATTTTTATTTATTTTCTTAGGCATCTCTGCTTTAACTATAAACCGATGTATACAATTATTCACATATTCTTACTTGAATGTAGACATTGGTAAATCTTTTACCATTTTAAAATTGCAATCTAAACTGTGTGAGGATCTTGGCATTTTCAAAGAATATTTTAGCCAAAAGTAAAAAATAATTTTCTGAATTTGCAGCTATAACAGATTAGAAATAAAGATGAGGACATTCCAATGTCTGGAATAATCCTTGGAAAATGAAAAAGAAGAAAAAAATAGAATGAGGACAAAGTTTTATTATCAGATGAACTCTCAGCCAAAATTTTGTCAGTCTTTGACAGATGATGGAATTCATTAAAACGTTTTGGTTTCTCTGTAGAAAAAAAAAAGAATTTTGGCTGGATTGAAAAGTAAGAAAATTTCTTTTTGCAACAAATCTTACAGTTATTGCTCAACAAATGTTTGCTTGGGTGCACAAGTTTCTACTCATACATGTGCTGAGAAATGTTGGGGTTATTTTATTTTGTAGGTATGACTTATACAGCAAAAATCAGTCAGAAACCAAATTAACTCATCAAAATTTTTAGGAGGTCAGTTTATATACTGAAGCTTCTTTTTAAAATAATGGCAAAATTCTCATTGGCCATCTGATATTGCTACTGAAATTTTTAAATTAAATCAAACATAAGATCTAATTTTTTTTCTAAATTGAATCTTCTTTCACTCTCTATGCATGAATCTGTGTATGTATACACATAGATGCATGTCCAAGTGGTTACAGTCTAAATCTTCTGCACATGAGACAGAAGTTCAAAATTCACTATGGTTGATTTTCTAAGAAAATATATTCTTGATCATATCATCCAAGAGAGGCAATTTCAAGATGCACAAACACTGTAAAGTTCCTGAAAACCATACCAGAATTTGAGCCAGGCCATGCAAGCTTTTTAAATTTTGGAACAGTCAATATATAATTTATATAATTATATTAATTTGTCAATTTCGAATATCCTTTAGATATTTAAGTAAATTATATATAAGTGTGCATATGGATGTATGTACTTGTATTAATAGAAATGGATTCTTTTTGAGATCTACCTTGAAATTTAGAATTTAAGATTTATTCTTAAATTTGTATGTCCAAAATTTTCTATAATATTTGTCCCCGTCATTATTTATTTAAACTAAAATCTTTTATAAATTTTTCAGTCGTTTTTATTTTTTTCTAAATATTGACGTCAGTCAGCAGTTTTCTAAAATAAATTTTTTAGCTTACTTCCCAGTCAACCGCCCTTTTGTTATTTCTTTCCTTTCCCTTCTCCCTATCACTCCTATCCCTCTGACATGGCTAAATTTTAACTTTTAAAGTCTTGACTCTTGTATGGGGAGGAGTATGTCTTCTAATATGCGACATAGGTATCTGTCTGCTTTCTTCTTCTTACTTCCTTACATTAAAAATTGTTTATCCCACTCCATTTTATTTTCCTGTGCATGGATGACTTTTTTGGTGGGGGGCTTTTACTGGTAAAAAATCTTTTAACACATTTGAAGAAATAAAGTTTTGGTTTCAGGTGTTGCTGAAGAAGTGAGGAATCCCTTATAGAAATGGCTATCCAACGTATTTAAATTTCAAAATTTTTGTTTTATTATATATTGATGTATATTTGGAAAGAAACCATTCTTTTAAAGATGATTCTTTGAATATGGCAGACAAGAAAAATGTTTCATTTAGTTTTTCCAGCATTCTTAATTTTTTTCCATTTGGCGAGAGTAAGGCAGTGCAAAAGTTTTCCATATTGTCCCAAGTAATTTCAGACATTTTTCTGTCATTTTCAAGGAGGATTGTTTTTGGATGGTGTTAATTTCTCTTTATATTTGACTGTATGAGATGTGTTTTTCTGTTGTTTTGAATACTAGTAGGAGCATTTATTTTGAACTTCACTTGTTGAGCATGGTTGGAATTCAACTGAGCATCTTTGTATTGTTTTTAAATAGCTTTCAATCCCCTATTACCACTATTAAATAAGGTTAGTTTGGTAGAAGGATTAAGATGTTTTATATACAGAGCCTATCTCACAGTAAGATGTCACAAGTAATTTGATTTACATAGAATTTTTGTTTTCAACCAGAATTTTTCTTTAAGCAATCTTTGTAAATCATGGATAGTTAGATGTTTTTGTCTTGGTTCATTGACCTGATCTGACATGTGAGATATCTATGCAAGGAGGTGCTAGTATGTCCAATATAGGTAATTAATTTATGATAAAAAACACTGTCTTGCATGATTCATACACCATATTGGTTATTGCTTGTTTATATTTGATAATGTTGTTTTGACTAGTGACAGCAAAGAACACACACACACACACACACACACACACACACACACACATACACACACACACACACATATATATATATATATATAAGTTAGAGATCAAATATGGATTGGAATCTGACCGGATGATAAAATAAAGAACAAATAGTAAATAGCAATCTAACTTGCTTCACTTTTATTAAAGTTTTGTCTGAGAGTTAGAGAAAACTGTTTTTAATCTCTGGCAAAGTGTTAATAAAAGAAATGTAAGATTGCTGTATGTTTACTATTTCTTCTTTATATATATATATATATATATACAACCAGCCATAATTATTAGGCAACCCCAGTTTAAAAAATATATATATATTTCATACTATTTTTTGTATTTATTGCCAAGTGGTTAATTCTAAATGAAAATAGAATGGTTCTTTTGTAATTGTTACTTTGCAAAATTTTACAAGGCAGCCAGGAAGCCTTTGCTTTGGCCAGCCAATAAGAAGAACAGACTAGCATAGGGAAGAGATCACAAAAACTGGACACCAGTGAAAAAATCTGTGTATACTTAAACTCTCAGTCACAATGAGTTGTAATTTTATGATGGTATAACCATCAATGTCTTCCATTCTGTCTACCTAATTTTACTCCCAAGACTTATGCCAACCTGTGGTCTAGCTTTCAGGCACTTTAAAAAAATTCTGCATGCTTGGATCACATCTTCAGGTGGATAACATCAAAAAATCATCTTTCTGACAAGTCAACCTCGATGAAACTCAAATCCAGGTTTCATGTTTTTATATATATATATATATATATATATATATATATATATATATATATATATAAAGAGAGAGAAAGAAGTGATGATAGATACATAGATATATAAAAAATGCTCAAAAGTCTTCTCTTTCTAATTTAAAATGTTGGTGATACACCACTCATCAAAGTCAGATAAATCAGATAATTGATTTGTCAGACACTGATGAGTGGTATACTTTTAAAACTTTAAATTGTAAAGTTAAGTCTTCTATCAACTGACAGAGTATAATTCCTACTACTGAAATATGAAAGCTTTGTGTAGTGATGTAAAATGTTTTTATTATAACCACTATAAAAATATTAGAATAATATATATATATATCTGTTAATCAGTTTAATAAGTGGTTTATCTGCAAAACTTGAACTTGTAAGATAAATCTTCTGAACTTTTATTTATCTTATAATTGATCACATTGTTTATAAAAAATGTGTGTCTTTAAGCACATTAAACTCCAGAAATTTACTTGACTATGTGTTTTGTTAATGTTAATCTTCTGTTTTATAAATAGAGAAGTTATATCAGATAGATAGGAAGTGATAGATAAATCTAAACTTATTTATAAATGGAACTTTGTGTGTGTGTGTGTGTGTGTGTCCATTACCTATAGACTCCAAAATGGCTGAACCGATTGTCTTGAAAATTTACACATTTGTACTAAAAGCGTCTGTGAGTGTTCTTAGCTAGGTTTTGTGTGGAGGTACCACCGATAAATATAAAAAATTGATAACTGAAAAAAATCGGGTTATAGAAGGAGTGGTCCGATTTGAATCAAATTTGATACACTCATAGACAAAGATATAAGAAACGATATTCAGAAGTTTCAAGGTTGCAGTTCTTACAATAGTGCAGAAAATCGATAATATATATATATATATATATATATAAAAGGCAAGGTGTTTGTCTGTTTACCTGTCTTTATGTCCTTTATACAAATCCACAATTTTTATCCGATTCTCACCAAACTTCACACAAATATTCTTTAGGCTAAGTCTGAGCTCCAGGACCATGGAGTAGTTTTAAAGCTTTCATTACACCCAAGTAACGCCGGGCTATACTGCTAGTAGATGGATATTTAGATATCTAGTTGTTACAAAAATAATGGCCGCTGAAAGTGTTGCATTTTAAAAAGATATTTTAATATAGTATTCACGGTATAATATTTGGTGAATTTTAGTATACATTTAATTAATGTGCGCTCTTTAATAATTTTTAACTTATTTTTAGACATATATATTCCTGAAGCATAGAAGTCCTTAATTATGAACATGACAGAACATGATCTTTGTTTACTTTTATTGCATGTGTTCAAACATGGGCACCGTGCCTCCCAACCTTCTACGAATATCAACAGAGCATAGGAAGATGGGTCCAGAAGTGATCAAACAATATGAAGGTAGTTCCAGATTTATCATACTAGTGATGAGAGCCTTGATGATGAAGATAAAGAATGGCAATGCAGTCTTGACAACAAACAATTGCAAGCAGTTGTTGAGGAAAACCCACATTAAAGTCTCAGAGAAATATATCAGATGTATAGTGGGTTATCCATTCTAGTAAAGCATAGTTGTGTGTTGAAGCAGATTAACTGAATTTGGCCTCGTTAGTAGATAGCCCACTATAAGTTATAATAGGGGTTATAAAACAAGAAAATCAAACTGAATATAGAAACAACATTTATATATACACAGATATCAATTAAGGTTTTTTTTTACAAATAAAGTAATGTCTTTAGGATGAGTTGAAAGGACGTTAAAATTTTCATAGCAATAAATGCTGAAAAGAGAGTTTGTGCATCTGTATGTGTAAGCGTTTGTCAGTTAGGAATGTCTTTGATGCATCCGCTCCATTAGTCAGGTAAGTAGTTCAGGGGACAGCGAAGAAGAAGGTGAGAGGGAAGGGGGAGGCGAGCATAGTATGATTGCTTGACAAGGCCAAAGAACATGCTACTTTTGCTCGTACTTTCTCAACTTGCGATGCTTTCAGTGTCAGCTTTTTATTTCGTCTTTTTGGGTCCCAGCAGGTCATTTGGGAATTCACACCCGTATTTAATTCTGGGCTTCATATTGGACGATAAATAAAATTTGTGTAGGCTCATGAAAAGGAATTTGATATTTATTAATTTTTGGTTTTCTGCCGGAACATATGCGTGGAGCCGGGTGCGCAAAGACCAGTTTTGGTCATTTGCTTTATGGACCTCCGTGGGCAAACATCTGGTCCCTTGCTTTGCTTGATATCACCACAGATACTTGGTATCAGCAATGCAGCAGTCTCAAGCCATTTGCAGAGTATTCACAAGGTGGAAAAGCTTGATAAATGGATTCCTCATGATCTCAATGAAAATCAAAAACTTAGGTATTTTGAAGTGTGCTAGATGCTCTTTCTGCATAATACCATTGATTGCTTTCTTGACCAAATAGTCACTTGTGATGAAAAGTGGATCCTTTATAATAACTGTTAACAATCAGGTCAATGGCTTAATCATGATGAGTCCCCCAAACATTTTCCAAAGCCAAAGTTACATCAGCAAAAGATTATGATGACTGTCTGGTGGTCTGCAATTGGTGTTACCCCCTACAGCTTTCTAAAATCCAGTCACAGCATTAATACAGAGTTTAACTGCAATCAACTTGCTGAAATACATGCATGCCTGCAAAAGTGAAACCTTCATTAGTGAATTGATGTGGTCCCATTCTGCTCTATGATAATCCATGGCCACATGTTGCAAGAATGATGTTGAAAAAAACTCAGAGACTTGGGATACGAGAGTTTGTCACATCCTCCATATTCTCCTGATCTTTTATCATATTTTAAGCACATAAGCACATTTTTAAATAGTAAAACCTTTAGGCCCAAACCAGACATGGAATCAGCTTTCAAAGATTTCATTGCATCACAGCCAATAACTTTTTATTAACAACAAAAACTAATCTCACCAATAGATGGCAGGGGTGCATAGATGATCAAGGTTTATATTTTGACTAATTTCAACATTTCTACAGTTAATTATTCAAGAATAAGATTATGCTTCTGAAATCAGCCACATTTTTTGTAACATCCTGATAGATAGATAGATAGATAGATAGATAGATAGATAGATAGATAGATAGATAGATAGATAGATAGATCTGAAAAGATGGCAAAAATACACAAATGGAAACATCTGCAGATAAAGAAATAAAAACAATGAGAGATAAACAAATAGAGCTGAACAAATGAGAAATATTAACAGAATGGGAAAGTACACCAATTGGAAGATAGATAGATAGAAATTAAGAAACTGTGGCAGATAGATAGATAGATAGATAGATAGATATTAAGAAACTGTGGCAGATAGATAGATAGATAGATAGATATTAAGAAACTGTGGCAGATAGATAGATAGATAGATAGATAGATAGATAGATATAGAAACTGTGGCAGATAGATAGATAGATAGATAGATAGATAGATAGATATTAAGAAACTGTGGCAGATAGATAGATAGATAGATAGATAGATAGATATTAAGAAACTGTGGCAGATAGATAGATAGATAGATAGATATTAAGAAACTGTGGCAGATAGATAGATATTAAGAAACTGTGGCAGATAGATAGATAGATATTAAGAAACTGTGGCAGATAGATAGATAGATATTAAGAAACTGTGGCAGATAGATAGATAGACATTAAGAAACTGTGGCAGATAGATAGATAGATATTAAGAAACTGTGGCAGATAGATAGATAGATATTAAGAAACTGTGGCAGATAGATAGATAGATATTAAGAAACTGTGGCAGATAGATAGATAGATAGATATTAAGAAACTGTGGCAGATAGATAGATAGATATTAAGAAACTGTGGCAGATAGATAGATAGATATTAAGAAACTGTGGCAGATAGATAGATAGATATTAAGAAACTGTGGCAGATAGATAGATATTAAGAAACTGTGGCAGATAGATAGATAGATATTA
Source organism: Ascarosepion bandense (assembly GCA_037127315.1). Lineage (NCBI taxonomy): Eukaryota > Metazoa > Mollusca > Cephalopoda > Sepiida > Sepiidae > Ascarosepion > Ascarosepion bandense. The sequence continues at coordinate 42,945 of JBBBDQ010028879.1, read as the reverse complement.
AGAAACTGTGGCAGATAGATAGATAGATATTAAGAAACTGTGGCAGATAGATAGATAGATATTAAGAAACTGTGGCAGATAGATAGATAGATATTAAGAAACTGTGGCAGATAGATAGATAGATATTAAGAAACTGTGGCAGATAGATAGATAGATATTAAGAAACTGTGGCAGATAGATAGATAGATATTAAGAAACTGTGGCAGATAGATAGATAGATATTAAGAAACTGTGGCAGATAGATAGATAGATATTAAGAAACTGTGGCAGATAGATAGATAGATATTAAGAAACTGTGGCAGATAGATAGATAGATATTAAGAAACTGTGATAGATAGATTAAGAAACTGTGATAGATAGATATAACTTTTTCAATGTTTTTTCTAGACATATTTGTGGTGCACTTGGAAATGCCTAATTCAAATGTATTCTTATTTGACCAGTGAAATGTCTGGACCTGGTTGAAATGGCTACAGAGGAGCCAGAATTATAAATGACCAAGACAAGACAGGCATAGAATTCAAAATGAGTTACAAAAAATTGTTTCTTGTGAATGATCTACAGTGGCTGAATTCCAGTTGGGAAGAAAAAAAAATGGCTGCTCAAGTGGTTTCTCCTTGGTGAAGAATGTTTTTTCTTTTTGTCTCCAGTCTGTATGCACAAGCAAATAGGCCAACCACTGTGTTAAGAAGATGGATGCAAGAATGTAGAAAAACTTACCTTCCCCGTTGAAAAGGACCTACACATTATCTTTTTTTTAGGAATGAAATCTGAAAATTATATGTTTTCTTTCAAATAACAAATGAAATCTGAATTCTTTACAACAAAACTATTTCATTGATTTTTTCTGTCTGAATATTTACAGAATAAAGGACTTCTGTAAAGATGATCAAAATGCAACATTTTATAGCAAATATGCATTTAAAAAATAAATTAATCAAATAACATTTATGATTTGATAAAAACATTTTATCCACTTCAAAAGGAACATTTGGTTATTTTGAAAAAATATATACATATGATGCACATCTTTAATCACCATTGTATATTCTTATGGTTTTCCTTATATATATATATATATATATATTAGTAAATGTTTATATATATATATATATAAGTAAATGTTTATATATATATATATATAAGTAAATGTTTATATATATATATATATAAGTAAATGTTTATATATATATATATATATATTAGTAAATGTTTATATTTATATATATATTAGTAAATGTTTATATATATATTAGTAAATGTTTATATATATATTAGTAAATGTTTTTATATATATATATATATATATTAGTAAATGCTTTTATGTATATATATTAGTAAATGTATCATATATATATGTATATATATATATATATATATATATATATATATACACAGTGTGTGCGATGGATAAATTGTCATCTATATTATGCAAAAAAAATTGAAATAATACTGAGATTCATTTTAACATTTCATTTGACAAAATTACACAAAATATCTTGAAATATCTGAAAGTAAATTTATTCAATAAAATTGCCATATGACTTCAATTACAGCCTCCAGAGAATACTTTGGAATCTTCTGGATCTCTTCTTTGTTTAAGTTGATGAATGCTCCCATAATCTGTGCCTTGCATTCCGCTTTGGTTTTACAAGGAGTTTTGTTTGTCTGTTTCTCAAATGCACCTCACACATAATAATCAAGGTGGCTGCAATCTAAGGAGTCAGGGGGCAAAATGTAAGGGATGATGTGGTTGCAGAAATTGTCTGACAGCCATAATTGGGTTTTCCTGCTTGTGTGTCATGGTGCAGAGTCCTGTTGCTGGACATAAGAGCTTCCAGCAGCCATCGTCTTGATCCAGGTTGGTACTATTTCCTGAAAGCATTTGTTGTCAGTCTCCACATTGAATTTGAGGCCCTCACCAGCTAATACAGATTTCATTGTTTATTAGAATGATCTGAGTGAGTTTTTGGAGTTGCTGTACCTTTGTAATCATCATTAAACTCATCCAACTATTTCTGAGTTCTCTGCAATATATATATAATTATCTTTTGGTCATAATTACATTAGACCAGTACTTAGTTGCATTAAAAAGTGTTCAATACATTTATATTATAGAACTTTTAAATATTTTTCATTTGGAAATGAGTTATTTCCACAACCTAATTCTCAACATTTTGCTATCTTTAGCCAGTTTATAATGACTGATTTCCCAACTTTTGAAAAATCAGTTATTATAAATTACCTGAAGATAGCAAAAGTTAGAAACCTATGTTGCAGAAATAACTAATTTTCAAATGAAAAATATATATATTTCAAATAATATACAATAATTGCAGATATTCATGTTATCTTAGCCATCACAACTGTTATTTTCATGCTTTTTCATACTCTTCAGGTGGTAAACTAGCAATTTATTCACATTAAATGCTATAATAGTCAGAACCAAGATGTGATTTATTAGTAACGTAGGGTGAAAATGCTTACAATGTGATCCTGACTCTTTTACTGTGTTTTACTATAGGTGCAAGTATTAAATTTATATATATATATATATCCATTCTACATTGAACAGTTGGTCTTTTACTGCATTGACATATTTGACACACAAGTACACATATGTAAAATTTCAGATATATTTAAAAGTGTGTCTGTAAAAAGCTGACATAAAATTAAGTTTTTTCTTTTGTCTTTATGTACAAATATATATATATATATATATATATATATATATATAGATAGATAGATATTCACTTTTGATTGTGTAATACAGACACACCCATAATCATATTAACTTCCTCCATCCACTCCTCCTTAACTTTTAAGATTTCTTCATTATTCAGGCTGGTAGATATAAATAAATATATCATTTATTTATAATAAAAAAAAAATAAAAAAAAAAAAAAACAGCATCTACTCCAATATGAGTATCAATTAAAAATAATATTTGAACAAATAAATAACAAATATACTGGAGTTAACTCATTTTGCAAAATTTTATATATATATTGTCCATCACTTGACATGACACAGGAAGTGTTGAAACAAAATAGTTACTTTATAGTAGTATTATATGTATTGTGTGTGTGCATATATATATAATTTATTTGTTTGAGCATTATTTTTAATTGATACTCAAATTTGAGTAGATATTCTTTTTTGAATTAAAAATATATACTTATTTCTACTGATCTGATAATTTATGAGAATTTTTTTAATGAAAATGTGTATCATTCAGCAGGATTTGAACCTGTGACCCCTAACAACCTAGGGGTAGATACCAATTGATCTAGTGCATCTTAAACCACTCAACCATGAATGATTCCACAGTCTAATCAAAGTTGATATATATATATATATATATATATGTGTATGTATGTATGTTTTAGTGACTAATATAGACATATTGTATATATTTATTTGTACACTAATCCTTTCCAGTTCACTAATCATTTTCTTTATATTAAGATGGAATTCCTCAAGAAAACAACCATAAATTTTTTAACTGATTTAATGCAGTTTTTCCTTTCTCCCAATTTCTGGTCAGTTCCTTGATATTAGAAAGCTTGTTTTGGAAAAGATTCCATAATTTGAACAGATAAATAAAATAATTACAGAGTGCGTTCACATGTGTTTTTAAAACTCACCATCATAAAGGAATGCAGATTTTATCACAGTTGCAATAAGTTTGTTTTTGTAATATGTCCCTGTAGATTGAAAAAAAAAAAAAGATTGAAAGTTCTTGGATAAAAAAAAAACACAAAAACCAAAAACTACAGTGCCTTTACTGAGGAATTATGGCTTAACATCAAAAAACTGATCAGAGAACTGGAAAAGATCATTATAAAAAAAAGTAAAAGCAATCTGTCTATATTATTCAATGAAACATTTGAATGATGATATGCTGCATATATTTATATATTTATAATATTTCCACATACAAGTCTGAAAATTTTAGCATGTTATATATATGCAGTGGATACACATGCCAGCTGCCATTCATGAAATATATATATATATATATATATGTGTGTGTGTGTGTTCTAAAGTATAATTAAATAATAGATATTAATTGCTCTTTTTATATTGAGCATTTCTTTTAAATTAATGTCTTGAATGTTACAATTATTTTCTTCATTCTTTATTCATTTGGATATATATATTCTTTTTCTAAACATATATTGTTAAATATAACAGACAATGAAGTATGCCAAAATAAACATAATACTATTAACATATACTATGCAACCAAATGCATAATAATTACAAACATGATGAAACAACACTCAAAATCATAATAGGTAGAAATGTTAAACCAATAAATAATAATAATCAAATTAAGCTCATCACATATTATAAAAAATTTAAAACAGTTGACCTTTTCATTTCTGATAACCCTACAACCATGCAATTAAATCCTCTACAGAATACCAATGTAGTGTATCAATTTACATGCCTGTTCAGAGATTGTATGTCTGGTACAATGAATAAACCTACTACATATATTGGTTTTACTACACCCATGCTCTCCCATAGACTTAACTGCTACTTTTCTGATCATAGTTCAATTAAACATTATTTTTTTGAAAAATATAGCTAGGTATATAATATTAGACAGAATTTAGTTGATAACACAATAATACTCACACATACAAAAAAAAGAATCTTCAGATATTGGATGCTATATACACTTAATAAAATCTCCTTTCAATCACATTATATTGCATATAGACATATGGTTCTCTTAACATTTCAGTCTCTCACATGGTGTGATGTCATAGAACTGCATTACAAATTTATGACCTGTGTCTGCTATTCAGTGACTGTTATCATCACATAGCAATGTTTTATGTCAACACAAGATAAAATCATCTTTGATAGTGGATGTCTTTATGTTAACATCCCTGTAACCACTCTGAAGATGGCTCATCTGAGCTGAAAGCTTAGAAACAGCATAAATAAAAAGTATCCAAATGTTGGATAATTTTTCTCTTTATTTTCACCTGAAATTAAAGCTAAAATACGATGTTTAGAATGGCTCATGATTAAACATAATAAACATTCATTGTCTCTTATATTTAACAATGTATGTTTAGAAAATTATCTGCTGCATCAATACACTAAGTGTATATATATATATATATATATATATATAAAGGATTTTCGATTATTACAATGGATAATACATATTTCACTGCTTTTTCTGACGAGCTGTGATAATAACATCAAAGTGATGAAATATGTATTATCCACTGTAATAATCGAAAATCCTTTATAAATTATATTACTCTGTTAAATTAAATAAATGAATTTAACATTGAGTTCTCTTAAATTCATCTCTTTTGGAATTTACCTGGATAATATATATATATATATATATATATATATATATATATAAATTTAAAATTAATTTTTTAAATAGAATATTTTTTTATTAATATAGAGATCATTTTTAACGTGTATTTTAATTTTTCTTAAGCAGTAAAGAAATTACCATATTTTCCAGATAATAGATGCTCCTTTTTTCTAAAATATACCCTGAAAAATATGTGTGCATCTTCCAAGAGAAATGTATCAGTTACCACCATGACAAAATTTTAAATTTATTTTTAAGATAAAACCACCCTTGGACAATGAAAGAGGTATAGTATCTTTACTAACCACCAACTAGTATATCATTGCCATACAAAAAAAATTGGACGAGTGATTAATGTAAACGGTATGTGAGGGACGCATGGTGAATGTGTTGTTGTATGAGAATGACATTTTTTTTTCTTAGAAATTTCTTTCTAATATTTTAGTTTTTTTCAAGCTGCAGCAATTGAAAAAAATGGTAACAACAACTGAAATAAATTGAGGAGTTCTACTCACAAAAATTATGTCCTCAGTAGAAAAGATTAATAAAAAAATGATTTCCACTTGGAAATTCACAGTGATGACATCAAGTGATGTGCAGAAATTTGGAGAGTGTACTGGCTCAGATCATTTGCCAAACAATAAAGATAAGGATGCTTGTCATGGTGATTCCTGTATCTCACTTTCAGAGAGTACACATGAACCATTTGGCCAAATGAGCAAATGTATCAAATTCACTTCCGCGGATTGATTTAACAATTTGAAGACTGACCATCTTGATTTTTTTAGTTTGTTTCTGATATACTGAACTGATCTTGAATTGTCAGGTTACAAGTCCCAATGCATTTATGGAATAAACATTCCTGCTCCTCTGTAACTGGTTCAATTCTTTCTTAACCCCTTTACCATTTTTCTCCAGTGCCTATTGAAAATTCTCCAGTCATTGACTTTTATTTTATATCTGATCTTAGACACTATCCCTCGTTGCTCTGGCTGCTAGAATTCTGAGGATTTTCTCTTTTGTGTCTTTTTTTCCCTACTATTTTGATGACATTAACCTGTGCATCTGACTCTGGTGTCCTTCCTGATTCATCTTGTCTTGTTCATAACGGTTCTTAAGATTGACAAGGTTAATGGTTCTTCAAAAAGAACATTACTCCCACTTGGGAGATGAGTCCATCAAAATGTGGCTGTTTAGGATGGGGAGAATATGTGTGTGTATATATATATATAAATATATATATATATGTGTATGTTTGCATTTATATAGCTGAGCATTTAACTTGGTTTTTATCTATATGTGTGAATCTAAGTATGGGAAATTTGTAAATAAGTAGTTGTATGTGTACAATGTGTAGACATATAAAAAGCAAACATGTTTCTCATTTTGAAAATCAGTACTCTATACATATATGTGTGTATAAATGTATATTTTTTAGGTATATCTTCTACATGCATATTTTTAAATTTTTGTATGTATATATATATATATGCATCTCTGTGTCTGTCTGTGTGTACTTGTCTATAATGTATGTATTTTATATGCATATACATACAAGTTTGTGTGTGTACATCAGTCAGTGCATGAACATGCATATAGTTTATATATATCTTCTACATACGTATATATCTAAGTTTTGAGTGTATACATATATTGTGCATGATTCTTCTATATGCATGTATATCTAAGTTTGTTTCTGTTCTCTCTGTGTGTATCTTCTGTATGCATATACTTTTAAGATTGCGTGTATCAGTATCTATGTGTGTGTGTGTGTATATATATATATATATATATATGTTGATATATGTCTTCTATATGTATATAGATGTGGATGTATGTTGTGGTGCAGTGAATATTGACTCGAAAAGACAAATCAGGATGCCTAGTTTGAATTCCGGTTGAATTTACTTACGCACAAATACCCTTGGAAAAGGTATTAATCCATCTCTTCCCTCCAGTTATGGGTTAAATAATAGGACAGATTTTGGTTCTGTTTGACCAGCAATCAGTCGGCTGCAGAAAGCAATGGCAAGCTCCTGCAAGATAATCTTCTGCCCAGTCAGTCATGTCTCTTTTGAGGCATGATCGCCCAAAGCGTGTATCACGTATGGAGCTTAAGTGATATGAATATAACTCTAAGTTAGTGTGTGTGTGTGTGTAGATGTACATCTGTATACATTATGCATGTCTTCTATATACATATATATAAATATAAGTTTGTATGTGTGGATAAGTGTATATGACTACATCTTTGTTTGTAATTGTAATGGTGTATATTTTAATTTCACAAGTCTTATATCTATTTCTTGGTATGTGCCGTTTGTTGAATGTGTGAGAAAGAGAGAGAGAGAGAGTCAGTCAGTTAAGTGCCATACGTGAAACATGCTTGGGCTATCATGTCTCTTGAGACATGACTGACTGGGCAAATTATCCCGCAGTAGGTTGCTATTGCTTTCTGTGGTAGACTGGTAGCCAGCCAAGGCTACATAACCCAATCTGTCCTATTATTTAATTCATAACTGGAAGCAAGAGATGGATTAATACCTTTCCCAAGGGTATTTGTGCATAAGTGAATGTAAGGAATTCAACTAGAATTCAAATTTGGCTCTCCAATTTGTCGTTCCAAGTCAATATCCACTGCACCACAACAGGTGTCCACAAATAAGGCTGCATATAGAAATTAGAGAAGTGTATATATGAGCAACGATGAGGTGTTGGAAAGAATGGCAATGAAAATAAAAATAATACTGAGCATCAGGAAGAGACAACTGAAGTTCCTGGGACATGCAATGAGGTAAGGAGGGCTTGGAGAACCTGATACTAACAGGCCAGACAGAGAGAAAAAGAGACAGAGGAAAGCAGCATATAACATATTTGAAGGGCCTGAGCAGCTGGATGACAGAACAGGGGTTGCAAGAGGTTACAGGAGAAAGTATGCTAAAGGCTACCAGGGATAGGGAGATCTGGAACGTCATCGTCACCTACGTCCTGAAAGGACAGGGTACATAGAAGAAGAAGTATTTAAGTTTGCATGTTTATATTTTGAAGTATTCTCTGGATGAATATTTGTGTGTGTGTGCATGCACGTGAGAGAAAGGGGGGATATCTATGTGTGATAATGTAGATAAGAGGCTTTGCAATTCATTAAAGTAATTTCAAACAGACGCACTGTAATGGGGGCGCTAGAGGGTGTCATCAGTGATGTCATTGCAAGGATCACTAGGGGGTTTCAGATCTTTCAACATCATACCCCACTCATCGCGTCAACCTGACCAGAGATGATCAGCCTCCGCCCCACTCTCGATAAGCACTTTCAGACACTGGAAAATTACGTTTAGGCCCGGTACAAAACCTTGCAAATGCTTCCGATTGGCGAATAAAAATATACAAGTTATCTTTATTTTCTTGCATTTGCCTTTATTGCACTTTTTAGAAAGTGAAGATTTCTGGCAATTCTGTAAAAAATAATCCTATCAGTACCATTTTGCTGACATCTGCTTACTTTTTATCATTGTGTCACCTTTTGGTAGAAATTAAATATACTTAATAAAGGTGTGTACTTTTTTTCTTTGCTTCTGTTTTGTTTTGTTTTTTTTTTTACCTAATGCTATTGCAAACTTAATAGTACTAAGTAACTACCCAAATGGATACACTTTTTAGTGACATGTTTCATTCCAAGAAAAAACTTCTTCAGTCTAATAACAGTTTTATTGATGAAATCAGCTTTATATAGTCATAATTTCTGCTTAAATAATGCAATATCAATTAAAAGAGAAAATATTTTAAGGGGAAAAAGTATTGAAAGTACACTACTTTCAGAATCCTATATAGTAAATTTGCACCCTGGGTCATGCGTATCTCTTTTCCTTATAAAATTATGACTAATAAATTACAGAATGATTAAAAACAATATCATTAAAAATATAAATATAAATAAAAGCAGTAAAACTAAACTATTGCCCGGTTCACACTCCACCCATGTCTATTGAACAAGTGAAGAGGCTCATCCCTTGTTCCCTGTTTAGGATGTGGTTTCTGGTTTTCTCTTTTCCAATCTTTTATTCTTTTCCATTCTTTTGCTCCCTTTTTTTCAATTGGAGTAGATAGATCTATCTATCGCCCGGTTCACACTCCACCCACGTCTATTGAACAGGTGAAGAGGCCCATCCCTTGTTCCCTGTTTAGGATGTGGTTTCTGGCTTTCTCTTTTCCAATCTTTTCACTCCTTTTCCCTTTTTTTTTTTTCAATTGGAGTAGATAAACTAAACTATCACCTGGTTCACACTCCACCCACTTCTACTGAACAGGTTAAGAGGCTCATCCCTTGTTCCCTGTTTAGGATGTGGTTTCTGGTTTTTTCTTTTCCAGTTTTTTCACTCTTCCATAGCCCCCTGCACATCAGTGGCGTTACCGCCTTGCTTGGAGTGTTATGATTAAAAAAAAAAAATATATCCGAATGAGATTGGCTAGGTTAATAACTAGATCAGGACTTAACATGAGTCCTTGGATGAGTTTCAGGAGGTCCATGAGGATTAAATAAAAAAACATTTTTTTATGTAATATTTATATTCATTATACAGCCTTTGTCTCAATCACCAGTTTATCATCTAATGAAATAAAAGAAAATGTACTCTGCCACTACTGCCAAATACTTGTTGGACCCTTTCTTAGCATTTTTTTTATTAATCGTATCACCTCGAGCAAGGCGGTAACACCACTGATGTGCAGGGGTCTACATAAGTGTAAAAAGATTAAATAGGAGGAGAGTAAAAAAGAAAGATGAACCAGTTAGAAAGGAGGAGCAAGAGAAGGATAAGAATAAAGGTGTGATGATAGTTGCAAAGGTAGAAAGAAAGGAAAAGATATACAGGATGATGTAGAAAAAACTAGAGTCAAGTGGTTAAGAAATGAGTATTGACATTGCATTTAAATTCTTGGAGATTGTAGCTGTCTGAGAAGCAAGTAAATGGAAGAAAAAATGGTGAACATAAACTAGAGTTATAACAGAAAATAACATGTATCCAACACTTATGTGTGTCACTATATATATACACTGATAACTCTGGATTGAAAAATTGAGGATAGCCGTTTGGGGAACTTGTGACACATTATGTGCTCTAGTTCTCTGTAGAAGGCTCTTTTAAAAAGTCACATATGCAATTAGTCTGTTAAGTTTATAAAAACTGAGCTTCTGTATTCTGGTATGTCTGTTTCATTTACCTCCAATCTGTCCTGTGAATATCAAATTTTCCAAGCTCTCTTTCTTCAGTAAGTACTCTAGAAATTTCATCTTTCTCTCCCTGATGTTAAGTATAAGTGTTCTTTTTGCTTCCATTTATTCTAAAAAAATTTAATTACTCACAAATTTGGTCCATGATATTTTCAGCATCATTCAGAGATGCCAGGTCAAGACCAATAACCTTGCAGATTCTTTTGATTTCATCAAGATTCTGTAAATATATAGCAGAATCCCCAAACCATATGTGTTAGCAACATTCTAAATATTGACTAATGCTATGTCACAACGCTAAAACAATGTGGCCAGTTAAAACTATAAACAGGAAATGAATCAAATAAAACTTAATATTTTAGGCATATATGAAATAAGGTGTGTGGACAATGGGGATTTCATCAATGAGAAACACAATATCTTAATTGAAGATGGAGAGAAAAATGACAGAGGAGTAGGATTGAGAGCATGACAAAGAAATGCATTCTGGGATACTGTCAAATATCTGGAAGAATTTTTATCATTAAACTGAAAGGAAAGTCTATCCATCATAGTTGTATAAACATCAAAGCATGAAATACAGAAGAAGAAATTGAAAAGTTTTACTATACACTCGACAGCGCCAAGGTTCAATGCAAATCACAAGAAACTACAATTGTAATTATAAATTTTTTCTATAAATTACAATTATAATTCCTATAAATTACAATTGTAGTTTATAGGAATTATAATTGTAATTTATAGAAAAAATTTATAATTACAATTGTAGTTACTTCATGTTACAATCATAAGTTGCAATTGCAATTTTCCAATAATTTATAATTCAGTCAGTCAGTTAAGTGCCATACGTGATACATGCTTTGGGCGGCCATATCTTGAAAGAGACATGACTGACTGGGCAGAAGATTATCCCATTGCCATTGCTTTCTGTGGTAGACTGGTTGCCAGCCAAGGCTATAGAACCCAATCTGTCCTGTTATTTGACTCATAGCTAGAGGGAGAAGATATATATTATATTATTTAGTAGTAATTAGAGAGGGATCAGTTTATTACTTCATAACAATAGAAAACCAATCCCCCACTTTATGCACAATAGAAGCCTTAATCATGTTTCTAACTATTATATTCAATCAGTCAGTTAAGTGCCATACGTGATACACGCTTGGGTGATCATGTCTCGAAAGAGACATGACTGACTGGGCAGAAGATTATCCCGCAGTAGGTTGCCATTGCCTTCTGTGGTAGACTGGTTGCCAGCCAAGGCTACATAACCCAATCTGTCCTATTATTTAATTCATAACTGGAGGGAAGAGATGGATTAATACCTTTCCCAAGGGTATTTGTGTGAAAGTGAATGCAAGAAATTCAAGTGGAATTCAAACTTGGCTTCCTGATTTGTCGTTCCAAGTCAATATCCACTGCACCACCTATGATTCCTACAAATTAAATTTATAAATTACACTTGTAAATCACAATTGTAATTATAAATTATTTGTACATACACCAAAGCACAAAAAACAAAAAAGTTTCACTATACACTAGGCAGCTCTAGGGTTCAATGCAAATCAAAAGAAATTCAGTCAGTTAAGTGCCATATGTGATACATGATGGGTCCTAGTTGCTAATCTTGTGGCTTATTAAAATGTTGATAATTTTTACACTAATGTTCACTCTGTACAAGGTCAAAGAACCCCTCAAGATAGTGGGTTACAGAATAGGCGGTAAGGGACATAGTTTATGTGGATATGTGAGGAAGACAACAGTTAAAGATAGACTTGAACAGGCTAAGATTGTAATGACTGGGGAAGCACTTTCTTGGGAGTTGGTTTCACAGAGTAGCGGTTTATGGGAAAAAGCTACTTGAGTGGGATTTACATCTCACTAAAGGAATATGAAAGGAATAAGTGGGTGTTTGCTATAATTTGTGTAGCATGGTCTGTCTGTGTCATGAAGATTAGAAATCCAACTTCAAATGCCATCTTTAAAATATCCAAACTTAAGTAAAAAAAAATATTTTATGAATAGATTTATAGCTTCAGCTGAAAGTCTTAAACTTATTTTGACACTAAAAAGATCCCTGTGGATAAATTTGTTGTTGGCATACACAGATGAAAATATATAAAAAAATGCTAAGCACAAGATAAATTGTAGTCAGCATCATAATAAACAACTGTCAGTTATGAGTTATCTTGTGTCAGTCAATGAGTTAAACATTTCTGTAACAAAGCTAACATGTGGTCCTGGGCATGACTGTAAACTGCTTCCAACAGCTAGGCCCCTGACTGGGAAGTTGTAACGAACATGGAACCACTTCTTAATTGTTGTTGTTCTCAGGTCGACCCTGACCCAGAGTAGTAGCACCTGTTAGGGTTCCAGCTATGGGCAAATAGTTAACCCCCAAATGAGGGTCAAAGCATTTGGTAGTATAAAAATACACATTTATAGAAATATATACATAAAAATAGACTTTTATAAAAAGTATATACATAAAAATAGACTTTATCATTTTTGAAAAAAAAATATTACCAACAATACATTTTTGAAGAAAAAAATATTACCATAACACATTATTCTCAGCAAAACGTTTTTGAATACAAAACTAGAACACATTTTCAGTTTTCTAAAATAAAAAAGAATAAAAACAATCAATTTTTATTAAAATCTGACTAAATCAACCTTCTCATTTTAAACGGGCATTAAATAACCCACAGAGGTTGATATGCGGTTAAACAAAACTCAAAGCTAAGATGGCTGCTTCCTTTGGTCTCCTTGCAGAAAAACAGGTCAGCTAATCTACCTCATTTATAGGAGACTACCTAATCCAGCAGGTGGGTTAGTCCACTTTATTATAATGGACCTGCCCAACAAATTTTCATACTGAAATCTGTCCTTCATATGATACAGTACCGTGCAGAAGGTGGGGCAGAGATTGTGACATCCCCAGGTACCCAGTCAAAGAGTGAAATAAAAATTTAGTCTATATTTAATTTGAATAAAGAGTTTATTTCATGTTTCATCTGTCTTTACAGATTTAGGCAGCAGAAATGTGGGTTTACAGAAGGATGCTGAGGATACTATAGACGGAGCACATGTGCAACGATGAGGTGTTGGAAAGGATGCAAACTAGAAGAAAACTCATACTAAATATTAGGAAGAGACAAATGAGGTTCCTGGGACATATAATGAAAAAGAAGGGCTTGGAGAATTTAATACTCACCGGTTGGATAGAAGCAAGGAGAGACATGGGAAAGCAGCAGGAGACGTAATTGTTAGGTCTGAGCAAATGGATAGTGGAGTGGGGTTTAGAAGAGATATCAAGAGAAAAAATATTGAGAGCGACAAGTGGAAGTCCATGATCGCGTCCATCCTGAAGGGATACGGCACATGAAAAAAGAAGATAACCTTCTTTACTCATTTTTCGCAGTACTAAACTCTATAGGTCCAAGTACTTAAGTCTTAGGGGTATACTATCAAGGAGTTCGCTCTGGGCATCATCAAACTTCTGCAAGTCACTGATGTGAAGCCTATACTTTTTATTTCTCCTCCTGTCAAAATGTACCCACTTGATCCCTCTGGATACTGTCTGTTTCATTTTCAAACAAACTAATATATTTTGTTAATCTTTTTATAATTGCCTTTTCACTCAGTAATACTTATTAACTGGTTACTTCTGTAGTGGGGAGGCGTTCTTTTGAAGGGTAGTTGTATATTGTTGCAGATTAACGGAATTTGGCCTCGTTGTAGATAGCCCACTACAAGTCATAAAAAGATTATAAATCAAGAAAAGCAAATTGAGTTGAGAAATAACATTTTATATATACACATATCAATTAAAGTTTTTACAATTAAAGTAATACTTGAAGTATAGGGCCAACAGACATTAAAATGTTCATGGCAATAAGATGCTGGAAAGAGAATTAATGCTTAGGAATGTGGGAGCGTTGTAAGTAAAGAATGTCTTTGATGTATCCGCTCCTTTGGGCAGTAAGTAGTTTTGAGACAGCGAAAGATAAGATGAGAGGGAAGGGAGGCTAGCATAGTAAGCCACTTGACTTGGTCAAGGGAGATACTAATTACTCTCGTCTCTCTCGAGTCTGTCTGGGTCCGTCTGTCTGGCATTTTATATCTTCTTTTTGGATCGCAGCAGATCATTTGGGAATTCACACTTGTATTTGATTCTGGGCTTCCCATTGGCCGATAAATAAAATTCGAGTAGGCTGGAGCTTGAATTTAATATTTAATTAATTTTTAGTTTTCAACCGGAACATCTGCACAAAGCCGGATGCGCACCAACGAGTTTTGGTCATTTGCTTTATGGTCATGAGAGTGCAAACATCCGGTCCATTGCTTTGCTTGGTATCACCACACTTCCTCTAAATCGCTGAAAAACAGCATAGTATAAAGAAACATGGACCCAAACTTAATAAAAACGTACTTTTACCATCAAAATGTTTGTTATTATCAAGATAAAAAAAATCAAAGTAATTTTTAATTATTTAAAAAAAAGTTAATCTATTCTAACACGTGCGAAAGTTTGGTAAAATCTTATTTTTATTTCCATTAGCGGTTAGCCAATTCTTTACGAGATTTTACAATGGAAATTGTAAATATTACGTAACTGGAAATTCTTGTAAAAATCTAATAATTGTTGGATTTTAATAAAACTTTTCGGGCTTATTCACAAATGAATGAAATTATTTTTGAAGTCATCTTATCTTTAAAAATCAAGGCACAAATATTTTTTTACATCTATTATCCCACTTCCACGTAAATTCATGAAATTTCAAGAAATTAAATTTTGCAGGTAAAATTGCCTTTATTAGTTAAACGCAGAACTCACTAAGAAATGTAAATCACGTATTATTTTTTCAACCATCTGGTCCCTTTATCAGAAAATCTTCTTTCAATAGTAAAATAAAAATACAATAAAACTATGACATTATTTAATTAGATAAGCTTTGAATTGCTTTAATAAATAATATAAATTAAAGACATTATAGTCTGTAAAAAAACCTTTCGATTAATAATGGAATTTTAAAAGAATTGTTTTCATTTTTTATTCATAATAATTTATAAAGTTTCAAATATATTTTTAAAATATTTCAATGACTACAAGACGTTAGGTTAAGTGAAGACTATATTTACTAATCGAAAATTGAAAAGTTTAATACAAATCATCGAGTCATCGTATTTTAAAAATAATTTTTAATTTTTTGGTGTATTTGAAGTTTTTGTTTTTGGATATTAATTATAGCGTGTACAGTAAAAGGTCATGTTTTACGCTTTCTTCCCCTTAAAGAAAAAAATAATGGACACTTGTCAATTCCAGTCGCCATACATTTATCTTATCTTGCATATGTCTAGTTGTTATCACATGTCAAATATGGGGGTGAGGAAAGGTCAGAAAGATCAACAGTGTTTAAAAAATAGTTTTATTCTAAATTTCATGCTGTAAGTAAGTAATACTTGTGTAAATCAGATTCATTTAACATTAAATTTGCTAATTTTCTAAAAATAATGTGTCACAGAAGTATATTTTATTTTTGCAAGATTTTGAAATCCGAAAGATAACTTGTTTACAAATGTGTCGATCACTCACAAATGACCGAAAAATTTTTAAAATACCAAAATTTTTTGATTCCAATGAATATAATTTCTGTTCGAAATGCACCTGAGTATTTTGCATACTGGAACTAGTTAATTTAATCTTGGTACCTCAATTCCATTTTCGATACCTAAGTTTTAAAATTAATTTTAAAAAATAAAAAAATTTTCTTGAAAATCTAATGTTAGCTTAATTGAAAGCTAAATGATTAAATTTACTATTTCTAGTAAGCAAATTATTCTGGTGTATTTCAAACAAAATTATATTCATTTGAATCTGAAGGTTTGAGTTTGTTTTCTTTTTAAGATTTTAATTTTTTGGTTATTTTTTGAGCGACAAATGTGTCGAACATTTGTAAACAAAAATTAATTATCGGTTTTAAAGATCTCGCAAAAATAAAATATACATCCCTCACTCGTTATTTTTGGAATGTGCAGTTTAACATAAATAAAAAAATTAGAAATTATTTTAAAATTCTTAAATAAAAATTATTTGTATTAAGCTTTTGAATTTTCGATTTGTAAATAAAGTATTTATTTAAGAAATTAATAACCGAAGACACTGTAAATAGAAAAAATTTAAAAGATGTTTGAAACTTTAATTAGCAAAGACAAAAAATGAAAGCAATTATTATAGAAATTCATTATTCATAGAATTTCTTTTTCTTCTTCAGAATATGATATTCTGAAACTATATTATTCATAAAATCAATTAAAAGTTTATCTAAAATATAGCATAGTTTTAGTGCATTTTTAATTTTACTATTCGGAGCAGATTTTTGGAAAATGGTTTCGTAATTTAAAAAAAAAACATGATATACATTCTTCAATGAGTTCTGCATTTAACTAATAAAAATTAGTATAGATTGTGTATTTCTAGAAGTTTTATAAATTATAAGCAGGTAAGAGATGTAAAAAGAATCTTTTTCCAAGATTTTCTAGAAGTAATAATTGCATAAATAATTTCGTTCATTTGTGAATAAGTCCTGATAGTTTCATTAAAACCGGACAGTTTTTAATTAATGTCTTTCAATAACAAAAAAAAAAAACGTTTTTACGTTTTCCTTAGTAGTAACATTACGTAGACATAGCATGAATCTCTGACGAAAAAAAAAACTAACTGAAATGTTGAACGTGTCAGAAAGAATTAAACAATTTTTAAAAATAATAACAAAATTTGGTCTTTCCTCTAAATAATAACACAAACATTTTGATGATAAAAACTGTTTTCATTAAATTTGAGCCCTTTTAACATCATGCTATATTGTTTGTTTTTTCAGTTGTTGCGTGGAGGTACTTAATTTAATCATTTCAACTAAAACAGAAATTTCAAGAAAGCTTTTTTTTATTTTTAAAAATTCAGTTTAAAAGTTATTTATCAAAATTGAATGGAGGTACCGACTTAACTGCTTGGCTTAATTCAAAAGGCAATATTCACTACATGTTAAGGCACAACAGTTTCCCAAGAAACATTAGCTCAATATTTCATTCCATGTTACATTCTGAAGACAGATTTTTAAAAAAGCAAACTTTGCAATAGGTTATAGTCCGTCAACACAAAAATACCAGCTCATCTACAAATCCTACATTTCCAAAGAGATTATCAAAACCACTAGAGAAGAAAAGACTCACTGATAACAGAAAATATAAGCCAATTTTCTGAATTTTCTTATGCTTTTCCTGTAAATTGTGGCTAATGGCAAATGCTAAAATATACAATTTTTTATATATCTATTTCTAATCTTTGTCAAAAATCTATTTACACTACAGATTTACATTCAAATATTATGTTGTAAAAACTATGAATAAATTGAAGTTATCACAGTTATGGAAGCTCATTGCCTATATTAATTTTATGATTAATTCCTAGTGCCATTTTATACTGTTTTCCTCTTTCAATTCAGTTAGAAAGTTGTTGTTGTCTCAAACAAACTTGACTTCTGTGGAAACATTTTGGTTTCTTTAGTTTTCTTTCATAATTCTTTTGTCACCTCTCTTCTTCGTATTTTTAAGGTTTTCATAGTTTTTCTTAAAATATTTTTTCTTGGCTTACTCATCCATTCACTCCCACTTTTGTTTCTACTTTCTCTGTTTATTCGTTTGTTTGCACATATGTTTTTCTCCACCCAAACCCCACGATTCGAGAAATCTCTCGGGCAGTCAACCCAGTACTCTTGTGGCTATCACTAAAACCATGCATACTGACGATCCACAAACTGCAAGGTGAAAATTTTTACCATTTTTTTTTTCTTCGATTTTACCTTTTCTTTTTTCCTTTCCTGGTTTTGCGATTATTTTGCATTTATTATTCAAATGACTTGTTGTGGAATGGCGAACTATTTTACGATGTTTTTTGTCAGACTGGTCGGACGTGAGAGTAGCCAAGGGTCTCCGCCTTCAGCGATATCCGTCCTAAGCTTAGCAATATGCGGCCAGTAAGGAGTGAAAGAGTGACAGGTTCTTCGCGGCGACGACAGTGGCTACAGTTGATCAGTTGAGGTCACACGATCAAAGAAAAGGTCTGTGTTGGGGCTTGGGGCCGCGTACAAAACTGACTCATTGTTTCCAACGAGGCGATCTGTTAGCCTATAAAGCCGTAGTTTAGTCCATTCATCAAAGGGTCTCGCAAGCTGTAGATTTATGGGTGGTTCTAGCCACAATAGAACTCATTTATCAGCACCCCTACAGAAGTGTGAAAAGATAGATGATAGGGAGGAAGGAGACAAAAAGAAGGTTAGCGTGGGAAGGAAGAGAGAGACAGTATGGCATTTATTCCAACTTCACTGTCGACGAATTGCTCTAAATACATGCATACATGTTTATTTAGGCTGCTTGTCTGCACGATCTGTATGTACAAATCATTTATTGGAACAGGTGAAATTAATATCATTTACAGACATGCCATCAGGATATATGAATTAACACATATCGAATCACGATCAGCAACTGAATATCAAATACATGATCAAAACGGATAAAAGTTCATATCCACATATACAATCAGAATATGAATATCATCTTATTTCTGTAATGTGATCGATCCCGACTTGGCAGCTCGGATACAGTCACTTTCTCACAGGTGCAACGTGGCTTCCCTGTGTCTTTTCTACAAATACTTTCATGGCTTCTGATCAGATGAACTTAGCTCTCGGTACTACCCATACATGAATTTGCTCGAGTCAAAAGATTAGCAACTAAGCCCCACCCTTTTATTGTGAAAAAAATCTCTGACAGGCAATATGGCTTCCGCTTTGCCAGGTCCACGGCCGACTTGCTAACAACTGTAACGGAGTACATGCTCCAGGCCCTTGATGAGTCTGACGAGGCTCGCGCGGTTGCTCTGGACATCTCGAAGGCTTTTTGACATGGTTTGGCACTGGCCTCATATGCAAGCTACGGGGTTACAGTATTACCTGCTTGACCTAATCCAATCTTTTTTAAATAACCGCAAAATGAAGGTCATTTTCAATGGGCGTGCCTCTTCATCCTACAGCACGAATGCTGGTGTCCCACAGGGCTCTATCCTGGGCCCGACGCTCTTCCTTATTTTCATCAACGACCTCCCAGATGAGATCAGTTCCCAAGTAGGCATCTACGCAGATGACACTACAATATACTCCCGCACCAGTAAGAAACCTGTCGTGGCGGACAGACATAATCTCGCTGCTGACCTTGAACGGGATCTACACTCTGTGGTGAATTGGGGCAAGAAGTGGCTTGTCAACTTCAATGCGTCTAAGACCAAGCTGTTGTCTGTCACCCATCACAGGCAACCTCTCCTGCCTCCCATAAGCATGGACCAAGCGATTCTCCATGAGAGCAACACACTACGCCTCCTCGGCCTTACCTTTTCCTCAGACCTCAAATGGAACCACTATATTGAATCCATAGCTAAATCTACTGCTAAGAAGGTTGGGTCACTATGTCGATCCAGGATGTTTTTTCCGCCTGAATCCATCCTGCATATATACAAGTCAACCATCCGTCCGTGCATGGAGTACTGCTGCCATTTATGGTCAGGTGCCCCTGCCGTTCTCCTCAGTGTTCTCAACAGGCTCAAAAGGAGAGTCTGTAATATAATAGGTACTGATCTGGCGGCTCGACTACAGCCACTTCCCCACCGTCGAAATGTGGCCTCCCTTTGTCTGTTCTATAAATACTTTCATGGCTTCTGCTCGGACGAACTTAAGTCACTGGTGCATCCTCAACAGGTGTTTACTCGTGCAACCAGACTGGCAACTGAGTCCCACCCATTCACAGTAAGGTTAGCCAAATGTAGACGACAATTCTACTCCTGCAGCTTCTTCTCTCGCACTTCCCGCCTGTGGAACTCGCTCCCATATTCTTGCTTTCCTGACGGCTATAACCTCCAGAAATTTAAATGCAATGTCAATACTCATCTATTAACCACTGGACTCTAGCTCTCTCCCCACCCCCGTATATCCTTCCCTTTCTCTCCACCTATGTATCTGTCATCGCACCTGCTTTCTCAGCTTTCTATTTCTCCTTTCTAACTAGTTTGTACTCCTCGCTCTTTTCTAATTAATCTTTTTACATTTATGTAACCCCCTGCACATCAGTGGCGTTTCCGCCTTGCTCGGGGTGAAATGATTAAAAAAAAAAATGTAGCCCCCCCCCCCCCGCTCATCAGTGGCATTTCTGCCTTGCTCGAGGCGAAATTATTAAAAAAAATCAATAAACTGTAAACAAAAACTCTACTCCAGTAACTTCTTTTCTCGCACTTCCCGCCTATGGAATTCCCTCCCGTTTACTTGCTTTCCTGACAGCTACAATCTTCAAGAATTCAAATGTAAAGTCAATAGTCATCTACTATCTCACCAATTTGCTTCCTATCTCTCTCTCCCTCTCTCTTCTTTCTTTCTTTGTCCACTTCACTCTCAGCAGTATTCTTAACTTTCTCCTACCCTCTTCCTGACACCCCCTGTAACCTGTCACTCTTTCTCATAACTTACCTCCTATGTAACCCCTGCTCAACAGTGGCAGTAAAATGCCTTGCTTAGGGTGACACGATTACAAAGAAAAATATAGAGTGAAAAACAGCACTTATAAATATCATATTTAGATATACAAACAGGATGTATAAATATTATATGCCGATATGTAAGAGCGTAAATCCAAAAAAGGATCCTTATCGGTCCTAATTTGGCATCTCGATTTCAGCCACTTTCTCACCGACCTAATGTGACTTCCCTCTGTCTTTTCTAAAAATATTTTCATGGCAACTGCTTAGACGAGAATTTTTCCCTGGTGCCCCAACTGCATGAATTTAAGCGTGCGACTAGACTGGCACCTAGGTCCCACTCATTTAAATTCAACTGTTGCTTCAACTCTAATAGCTAATTTTCTCGCACTTCCCGCCTGAGAAACTCACATCTGATAACTACAATCTCTGAAAATTCAAATGCAACGTCAATCGCTATCTTCTTGAATTCTGTTCATCTTTTTGTCCTTTCTTCAATCCCCAATATACTCATTTTTTTTCTCTTCCAATTTCACTCCCTGTAACCCTCTGCGTACATTCCCGCCATGCTTGGAGTGAGATGATTGAAAAAGATGCATCATATAAAATTGCTTTTTATTAATTATCTGAGAGAACCTTTTATGCTTTCCATCAGTATGGCTGATGCTAACCTTCAGGAAATTTATTCATTTTCGAGCAAACGTTTTCCGCTGACATGAAGTGGAAAGCTTATTTTGAATCAATTACTAGGTGTGCTGTTTGGAATGTTGGTTCTTTTTGTCGTGCTAGACAGTTTTTCTTACCAGAATGTATCTTAGGTATTTATAAGTCTACCATTCGTCTATGTTTTGAATTTTGCTGTCACACATTGTTTGGTGTTCCGGTTATATTTTTAGAGATCCTTGATTAAATCCAAAGAAGTATCTGCAATGTCATTGGTCCTGACCTAGCATCTCAGTTTCAGTCACTTTTTTTACCGCCGTAGTGTAATTTACCCCCCTCCGGTTCATACATCTGTATATAATATTATACAAACTATTTATATATGTAGCGGATGTGTGTTGTGGTTCATTGGATATCGGCTCGGAACAAGAAATCGGGGAGCCGAGATCGAATTCCAGTTGAATTGCTTGCATTCACTTACGCGCAAATATCCTCTAGCTGTGGGTTAAATAACAGGATAGATTGGGTTCTATAGCATTGGCTGGCGGCCAGTCTACCGTAGAAAGTAATGGCAACCTACTGCGGGATAATTTTCTGCCCAGTCAGTCATGTCACTTTCGAGATATGAACGCCGAAGCGTGTATCACGTATGGCACTTAACTGATTGACTGACTTGTAAATGTGACATTTATACGTTCAGAAATATCTAAGCCGTCATAGCCGCTCTCTAAGATCAATGATTAAAATGGATTCGCGTAAATAAAACCTACAGGTCTTAGAGAACAATCACATGACATCCATGCTCTCCTTATTCTGAATCCCCCTGGACTACTCTCAGTATGCCAATACTTCCACCCACCATCACAAGCCTATCGTTACTCTATCGCTATTTCCAAATCAAATGTTAAGATGATATGCATTCTTTAAATCAATGTTCTGACCTTTGCAAGTTGGACGCACAATATTACTTCCACGGAGTCGAATTATCTTCATATCTATCCTCCTTATCCTCATAATTCATCAGTTACCCGAACTCATTTTTATTCATATCAGACACCGCGTTCATCTAAACTTATTTATAAACGGAACTTTGTGTATGTGTGTGTATCCGTTACCTATAGACTCCGAAACGGCTGAACCGATTTTCTTGAAAATTTACACAGTTGTACTATAAGCGTCTGCGAGTGTTCTTAACTAGGTTTTGTGTCGAGGTATCCCCGATAAATATCGAAAATCGAAAAAATTGGGTTATAGAAGGAATGGTCCGATTTTAATCAAATTTGATGCACTCATAGACAAAGACATAAGAAACAATATTCAGAAGTTTCAAGGTTGCAGCTCTTACAATAGTGCAGAAAATCGATAATATATATATATATATATATATATATATAAAAGGCAAGATGTTTGTGTGTGTGTCTGTTTATCTGCCTGTATGCATTTTTTTCAGCCCTTTTATTCTAGTTTTTGCTTCGGGTTTGGCTCTAAGTAGGTATAATTGTAGTTCTTAGTTTCAGCCATGATACCATTTACTCAGAGGACTTATTTAGCCTTCAATATTCAGCTTACGACGAAAAAAAACTTCTTTAATATCGATACCAGGAAATCAAAATTTGACTTACATCAATTCATTTTTCTTTCAGTCTGCGGTTTCGCTTTAACTGTAAACTATTGCTTTTTAGTCTTTTGAGCCAACGTCCAAAGTGTCTGAGCTCCAGGACCATGGATTAGTTTTAAAACTTTCATTACACCCGAGCAACGCTGGGCTATACTGCTAATCATAAATATTTTAGCAGTAACCTTTGAGTGTTATTGACAAACGCTTGAATTTATTTTTCTTTAGGGAAAGTTTTCCCCATCAAAGAGTTTTTCAGCGATCGAAGAAAGTAATGATTAATTGGTGTAAGGTTAGCATTTTTCCTTTAAATCATTGCGTTCCCTGCCAAAACAGTGTAAAAAAAAAAGAAATATATTAGTGTACTCTAAATTTATTCTAAACTGTCACCTATAATTCGTAATTAGAATGTTATATTCATCATTATCATTCCTCAAAACGGAAATCATTTATGACTTAACTTAATCTGCAGGATGCTTTGCAATTTTTGAAATAAAACGATCGGGCAAAAATTAATGAACAAAAATGATACAAGAACGGAAATTCCATTTATTGAGAGGTAACAGAATAGCATTTTAGGATTTGAAACAATCTCAAATATATTTATTTTGAAAAGCCATTGCTATGTAATATTCGTTCTTCAGTATGGCAGTGAATGCTGGACAATATCATCCAAGTTAAAAGACTTAACTTTATTCTCTTACTCTTTACAGATTATTTCTCGGAAATAGGTAATATTTTGATATATTCAACCAAATATAGCGAAATCATTCTTTGGACGATGGAGTAAAAGATCTTTTGTGTGAGGAAGACATATTACGAAACTAACTTTTTTAAGAAGGTTCAAGCAAAATACAGAAGGAAGTTCAATTTCAAAACATTTTCAAACAGGAGTCAGATTTTCAAGTTGGTCATAAATTTTGAAGCATTGAATGTACACGCGTTATCAACAACTTTGCACGCTACATTCAACAGTGCTTTTAGCAGAACGGCGGACATTTTCGCGCAAATACCCTTGGGAAATGTATTAATCCGTTTCTTCCCTCCAGTTATGGGTTAAATAATAAGACAGACTGTGATCTATAGCCTTGGCTGGCAACCAGTTTACCGCAGAAAATAATGGCAACCCACTCCGTGATAATCTTCTGCCCAGTCAGTCATGTCTCTTTCAAGACATGATTGCCTAAGCGTGTATCAAGTATGGCACTCAACTGACTGACTGATTCTTAGAAATTCTCTTGTTTATTTTTCGCTGATATTTGAGAGTAAATAGTTTCAAATCCTAAAATGTTACTCTTTTATCTCTCAATGAATGGAATTTTCATTCTTTTATCATTTATGTTCACTGATTTTTGCTCGATCATTTTATTTCAAAAATTGTGAAACATCCTGTAGATTAAGTTAAGTCATAAGTGGTTTCCGTTTTGAGGAATTATAATGATGAATATGACATTTACGAATCATAGGTGGAAGCTTAGAATAAATTTGGAGTCTTCTTCTATGTGACTTGTCCTTTCAGGATGTAAACGAGCATGGCTTTCCACGTCTCCCTATCCCTGGTGGCTCTTAGCACGCTTTCTCCTGTTACACCACGCAACCTCCGTTCGGTCACCCACCTGCTCAGGCCCTTCAAATATGTTATCCACTGCTTTCCCCTGTCTCTTTTCCCCTCTATCTGGCCTGTTAGTATCAGGTTCTCCAAGCCCTCTTTTCTCATTGCATGTCCCAGGAACTTTAGCTGTTTTTCCTGATGCTCACTATTAATTTCTTTTTCGTTTCCATCCTTTCCAAGACCTCATCATTGCTCACATGCTCGATCCATTATATTCGCAGCATCCTTCTGTAGAACCATATTTCAGCTGCTTCAAGTTTTTCCTCGATCTTTGATGATATTGTCCAGCATTCACTGCCATATTGAAGAACTGATACAATATAGCAATCCATTACTCTTTTCTTTGTTTCTAGTGAAATTTTCTTGTCTCTTAATATTTTACTCAGCTTCTGGAACGCATTTTTTGCCATGCTAATTCTCCTTCAAATCTCTGAGCACACCAAAAAAGGCTATACTGGGGTACAAATAAACGAAGTCCAATATACCGATCATGACACCTAGTCTGATAGGGTACCCACAGGCACATAACAAAATGTGAGAAGTATGGTGACAAGTTTTGATATAAGCGGCTAATATATGAACTTGCAGATAGGGCTCAGTTAGAAAGATTGTCATATCTCCAGTCCACTTAGACGGTCACTGAGTAAAGATGTTCCCATGTATCTAGATGTGACTGCAATGTCGTTTTGATTGTCTCATCCGTCAAACTTGAACAAAAACACACGATATGTCATAATCCTTCTCCATTACACATGCTCTTGAACAGGTATGCACAGTGCGTCGGTACAAGCAGGTATATGGACAAGCAGGTATATGGACAAGCAGGTATATGGTCGGACAAGCAGGTATATGGTACTGAATGTAGCTTATCTTAATTTCCCAAGACAAAATATATACATAGCAACACTTACATATTATTTACATTGTTCGGACTGTTGTCAACTTTTGGCCACATTTACGACGTTTTGGCCGTTGTGCGCACCAGCCTACTTCAGGTGCTAGGAATTTCAAACCAAACCCTTTGTTTCAATCACTGGGGCATAACATTCTCATTCCAATGTGTGATGCCACTCCCGGATGGCATGCAGTTATCTTCCTTTAATTCAACTAAGTTATTTGTTCACCACTGCTGTAGTCAGGTATATGGAACTCACAACTCAAGTCACTGGTAGTAACAACGATTATATCCACTGGTGTGGTGTGCGTTGTGGTGCAGTGGATATCAACTCGGAACGACAAATTAGGGAGCCAAGTTCGAATTCCAGTTGAATTCGTTGCATTCTCTTATGCACAAATACTCTTGAGAAAAGTATTAATCCGTCTCTTCTCTCCAGTTATGGGTTACATAACAAGACAGATTGAGTTCGTCTTGTCTGGCAACCAGTCTACCACAGAAAGCAAGACAACCTACTGTGAGATAATATTCTGCCCAGTCAGTCATGTCTCTTTCGCCAAATCGTGTTTCATGTATGGCACTTAACTAACTGAATGATATCCACTGGACCATGGGTCCTTGAGGACTCATGGCTACAACAGTGATAAACAAATAACGTAGAGAGTTGAGTTATAGAGCATTATTACATTTAATGTGGCGATGTTTTTGACTCAATTGAACAGTGTTGCTTCAGTCATACCGACTTCGAAGTTACGTGACAACATTATTATGATGACTTCACTCTTCAGGGGTCCTGCCTATTCTCTCTGTATATATATTTGTGTATTTTGGCAGCAAATTTTCTTTTAGACATATAAGATTAAATAAATTGCAAACATTGTGTCTGCTTATTTTTTAATAAAATCCTTTCATACTCACAGATAATCTTCCGCGTATTATAACTGAAAGATGCCAGAAATGAGCTGTAACGTTGACAGATGTTATTATCATTCATTTCTTAATGTTCTTAAATACTTTCAATCTCCTTCCGAGATCATCTTCAGGGGTGTGAGAAATGAATGGTAATAACATCTGTCAACGTTACAGCTCATTTCTGGCATCTTTCAGTTATAATACGCGGAAGATTATCTGTGAGTATGAAAGGATTTTATTAAAAAATAAGCAGACACAATGGTTTTAATTTATTTAATCTGACATATAAAATTTTGCCTGTAGTATATATATATATATATATATATATATATATACACACACACACACACACACACACACACACTACAGGCAGAATTTTTGGACCACCCTGCATTTCTTTAGATAATACTTTAAATATATTTTTTTAAGTAAAAGATTACATATCAGTAATTATTGTGTATTTGCTTTTATTTTCAGTCTTTCTCCAGGTTTCTTTTGCTACCAAAAAGTTCAAATTTAAAGTCATCTGTCAACAATACATTTTGCTAAATTATGAATATTTTGTATGAGAAACATTATACTTTGTTTTGCCATTAACCCCTCAATCGACTTTTAAGATTACCAAACTTTTCAGCTAAGTTCAATATTAATACAGGTGATAAATATTATCTCACCACTGTCTGAAGTTGTAAACAAACATCTATAGATATTTCTCTTTGACGGAAAAAAAGATTGGGCCCTGAAGACAGTATTTTCATAGGTTTCTTATTATATATACGATTTGATGTTCTTTGTGGTAAATATATTTTAGCCGGTAAGGCGCTGTGCCGTTTACTTTAGATTACCTATGACTGTTCTGTACTTATGGATATTGAGCACTTTGTGCGTTTATTTCTCGTATTTTATGACACACACATATTTGTGTGTATGTCTATCTATTGCTATTTATTAATGTATCCAAAGCGCCACAGTAGTGAGGTATCCTGTGAGCACTAACCTCATTACACTTGGAAACTGTGTACGGAACAATCTTTTTCAATATCGAGCTGCAAAAAGCGTCCCCATCAGCTTATATTTCCCTCTGTCCACTTGTTAGCAGCCATCTTGTTTTTCCCTTTCTTTTTTAACATTTATTCTTTCCCCCAACTTTTTCTGTTGATTGCATTTCAATTTTGACGACTTCCATTTTCTGATTATCTTCTGAGTTTCTTTTTCTTGTTTGTTTTGGTATTTTTTTCAATTTTCTCTTCCCAATGTTTTTCACCAATTTTTTTTTGCTCTCACCAAACCTTTTTTTAATCTGCTCCTATGACATTTAATGCTTGAGTGTCTTAACAAAAATTATCGCCATTCTTGATGGAGAAGCAGAAACAGCGTTTATTTGCCAAAAACACCACCATCATCATCATCATCATGGGGAAAAAGCATTAATAGCAACCATCATCACAGCAACACCGAACGTCTTTATATCTCTATTTTCTGAATTTTTAAAAAATTATTTCCTTTCAGAGTAATGACTCAATTCCAATATTGTTTTGATTAGAGATTTGTCTCAGAATGAAGACGAAATCACTCAAGGGAACCGGCTGACTGTCTTCTGCGGGAATCAGAACTATTTTACAAGTTAAGAAATTTAAAAAAAACAGGCTTAAAAAAAACAATGTAATTTGAAAAAAGTGATTGTATGCCACTAAAGTAAAGAATTAAAAATCTTAAAAATTCAGACTAAAAACAAATATATATGAATATAATACATCCCCCAAATTAAATTAATCCCGGCAAACTTTTGAAATTTTATTGCTATGTTTTTAGTCTTTTCCTCTTTAAATTGAGGAGGTCAACTTGAAAATTGTGTTGTTTGTGCATTTTGAGGCTCAATATGATTTTGTTGTCTGCAAAAGGACAAATAAAGATGTGAAGTCGAAAGAAAATGATTCTAACCCTGATGATGATTGTGATTTTGCTAAAGAAAGTGACGAGAGAGAAAATTTATAAGAAAACGCCAAAATATCCATTATTTGGACTATTGTCCTCATCTTTGTTAACATTTGTATGACGTTTCGGCTGTTGTACGCTCCAGCCTTCTTCAGGTGCTAATAATTTCGAACCTAACCCTTTATTACAATCACTGGAGTATATCATCATCATGCCTTGCATAGTAGTGCCTCTTTTGGAAGTCATGAGTTATCTCCCTCTAACCCTACTACGGAAGGGATGAGAATGACATACCACAGTGATCGTAATAAAGATTTCGGTCCAAAATTCCTAGCACCTGTAGAAGGACGGAACGTACAACGGCCGAAACGTCGTACAGATGGCAACAATAGTCCGAATAATGTAAATACTGTAAAATACCACCTCTTCTCAGAAATATAGAGAAATGCCAAAATATTTGACCATAATCAGATATCAAGGAAAACATAAAAAAAAAATATGTATTTTCCATTTTCCATTATCTATTTATCTTGCGAGCTAGCTAACTTATGGTGTCTATCTATGGTTTGGGAACATCGGCGTGGTGTAATGGTTAACAAGCTTGTCTTGCTAGAACCGATTACAACTGAGTAGTAAGTTTGATCCTCACTGGCTACCCCATACTAAAGTATGGGGTAGCCATTGAGGATCAAACTTTGGCCTTGTGCCGCATCTAAGCGGCGTTTAAAAAAAAATCAACTATTTATCTATTATTTATTTTACTCGTCGCGACTGGATCTGTCTTTGAAACTTCGTGCTTTGAACATTTGGTAAATTTTCGTTTTAAGTCTCGTCACTTTCCCCTTCAAATTTATCCGAAATAGCATTATTTCTGTGTAATTGTATATGCTGAACTCAAATCAAGTGTTAGTTATTGAAAAACTTGCCCTTTTTTATCTAAATGTCCATAAAAAAAAAAAAACGAACTATATCTTGCACTTTTTCTCTCTAGAATGACGGACTGCGCATGTGATCAAATTTTGGCAGATTTTTCTTCATTTACTGATACTTCCGGCAATGTACCTCCGGTAATTAAAGTAATGCGCTATTGTATTTCTACGCTTATTACTCTCAAAACAGGAAGTACATCGCCGGAAGTTTCAGTAAAGGACGAAATTCGACCAAAATTGCTGCCTACGTAGAACGTCATTCTGCAGTTAATTACATGACTTCGTGAGAGTTACGGGAAAGAAAAAGTGCGAGATATAGTTTGTTTTTTTATAGACTTTCAAAGCAAAATAGGTAAATTTCTTCAATAACTAATTGTTGATTTGAGTTCAGCATATACATTTGCACAGAAATAATGCTATTTTGGATAAATTTGAAGGAGGAAAAGCCGTCGGTACCTAAAACAAAATTTTACCGAACATTTTATGTCTCTTCACCATTAATGTTCAATTTGTTTTGTTTTTATTCTAATATCAGACGTTTTATTTACAAAGAACTTCTTATTTTGCTCGTGTTGTTTTTCATTAATTTACTAGTCGACGAGTTAGGTGTAAATTATACTTATCATTATTTAATTATCTATCTATTAAGATAGCCATTACGCCATTTATCACCTATCTCGACACATTCCCTTTTCTTTTAATCATTCTGCTCCAAGCAAGGCAATAAAGCTACTAAGACACCAGGTATTTGACCCAACTCTTTGGGTCAATTCACTGAATCTAACCAACTTTTTATCCACCGGGCCATGTGTCTTTGAGTACAACGATTGAAATGTCGTGAATATGACAGTAAAGATTAGGACAACAGTCCGAACAATGTAAATAAAGTACAGAGATGTTTATGAGAATCTTTTTGGGTGAAAATATATGACCTCTATCCTGGCAATTTTACCATGCTTGATGAGTTCACAAGTTCCTGGTTAAGAAATCTATATAAAATATAAATAAGCCACTCATTTTATTTACCACATTTAGTCAAATGTTAATTTTCAATATTCAAAAATGCCCCGAGATTTGCAGCCAAATCTGAAATCTAGCAGCATTTGAGTACATGACTGAAAAGTATTCTGGGAAACGAATTCCAAGAATATTTCCAGCAATGGCACCATCATCTTATGAAGTGTACAACTTCACAATGAAAGTAATTTGGAGGTGACACTACCTAACAGAGACTAAGAAAACTTTACTTGGACAGAGCCATGCTGGAAATTAAATTTCACAATACGTAAAAAGAATTTAAGTTATTTTTATCGGAAAAAGAGAAAGCTAGTATTTAAAAAAATAAATACGTGAAACATTAAAAGAACATTGACACTTTGTCCATTATTTTCTTATTCTTTGTGCCTTGTCACTCCAGGAATATTTCATTGAGAAGAATGAAACAGTCTATGAGTGTGGATGTGCATATAGAGACAGGGAAATGGGGTACATGTGGATTTATTGGGGTGGAAATGAATTGTAATATGGTCATGAATATCATCTCTGTTACTTGGAACAAATAAACCAGTTGTACCTGAAGAGATGTGCGCTGCCAAGAAATTTTTCCGCTGGGTGTCATACTAAGAGGAATCAAGCATGGTACCCACACTACTATCTTCTTCTATGTGCCATGTTCCTTCAAAATATGGACAATCATGACTCATCAATTTCCTGTTCTTTGTAGCTCTCATTAAATTACGCATTTTTGTTATCTCTCTTAAACTTTGTTCCGCCATTTATTTACACAATCTCGCTAGGCAGGTTTTTGGGTTATTTTTTCTGTCCAACAAGGTACGCAGATGATACAATGCTGATAACCGACACGGAAAGGAAACTACAAGACCTCCTGCAGAAGGTACCTGAAGAGAGTAACAAGAAAGGACTACAAATAAACTGCAAGAAAACCGAATGCTTGGTCATCAGTAAAAAAGGGCAGCCCAAAATGCCAATTACAGGTGGAGGATACTAAAATCAAGCAGGTACAAAAATTTAAATACCTGCGAAGTGTTCTAACAGAAGACGGAAATTGCGACACAGAGATCCGAAGGTGAATTGGCATAGCGAAGGAAGCATTCCAAAAGTTGAGTAAAGTATGAAGAAAAAGAACGATTTCGCTAGAAACAAAGAGGAGAGTACTGGATTATTCTGTGATGCCGGTTCTTCAATATGGCAGTGAATATTGGACAATATCTTCGAAGATGAAGGAAAAACTTGAAGCAACTGAAATGTGGTTCTACAGAAGGATGCTGTGAATATCATGGGTCGAGCATGTGAGCAATGATGAGGTTTTGGAAAGGATGGAAACAAAAAGTAAATTAATACTGAGCATCAGGAAGAGACAACTAAAGTTCCTGGGACATGCAATGAAGAAGGAGGGCTTGTAGAACCTGTAACTAACAGGCGAGATAGAGGGAAAAAGAGACAGGGGAAAGCAGTGGATAACATATTTGAAGGATCTGATCAGCTGGTTGATGAAACAAAGTTTGCATGATGCAACAGGAGAAAGCGTGCTAAGAGCCACCAGGGATAGGGAGATTTGGAAAGCCGTGATCGCCTACGTACTGAAAGGACAAAGCACATAAAAGAAGAAGAACTTGCCTCCAGTTTATCTTGTGAGTATCAAATTTTCCAAGGATATGTCCTCCTTATTTTCTCATTATGTGTTCTAGAAATTTCAACTATTTCTTCCTGGTGTTAAGAATAAGTGTAATGTTTTGCTTCTGTTTTCTCTAAAACTTTGTCGCTGCCATCATGTTTGGTCCATGGTATTCTCAGAATTCTTTTATAGAACCATATTTCTGTTACTTCAAATTTCTTCTTCATCTGTGAGGAGATTGTCCAGAATTCACTGCCATATATTCAACAGCCCATATATTCACCAGTAAATTACATATTCAACCAGTCTGTTAAATGTCATACGTGATACACGCATAGGCGATCATGTCTCGAAAGAGACATGATCGCCTATGACTGACTGGTCAGAAGATTATTCTGCAGTAGGTTGCCATTACTTTCTGGTGTAGACTGCTTGCCAGCCAAGACTATAGAACTCAATTTATCTTGTTGTTTAACCCATAAATGGAGGGAAGAGACGGATCAATATTTTCCCAAAAGCATTTGTGCGTAAGTGAATGCAAAGAATTCAACTGGAATTTGAACTCGGTTTCTCAATTTCTCGTCTCGAGCTGATATCCACTACACCACAAAGCACATCCAAATTACATATTCAGTCAATTAAGTGTCATACGTTATACACGCTTTGGGTGATCATGTCTCAAAAGAGACATGACTGACTGGGCAGAATATTATCCCACAGTAGGCTGTCATTGCTTTCTGCAGCAGACTGGTTGCCAGCTAAGGCTATAGAACCCAACCTGTTCTGTTATTTAACCCATAACCTGAGGGAAGAGACGGATTAATACTTTTCCCAAGAGTATTTGTGCGTAAGTGAATGCAACGAATTCAACTGGAATTCGAACTCGGCTCCCCGATTTGTCGTTCCGAGTTGATATCGACTGCACCACAACGCACATTCTTAAATTACATCTTAGAGATACGAAAATCAAACAAGTACAAAAGTTTAAATATTTGGGAAGTGTTTTAACAAAGTACGTGAATTGCGACACTAGCATCGGAAAATGTATTGGGATAGCGAAAGATACCTTCCAATAGCTAAGCAAAGTATTAAGCAACAGGAAAATATCCTTAGAAACAAAGAGAAGAGTACTAAAGCAAATCGACATCAAGAGAGTATCTGTTCGTTCTTGTATCATCTTTTGTTATTTCCTTTCAGCCAAGCTTTTTATTTTACATAGACGTGATTAAAATGTAATTCTCAGTAGCCTATTGGTTATACAGAAACTGCTAGGCTCGTGGATTCTATTTAATACCACAAAATATATTGAATTAACAGAACGCAAATTACTAAGATGTTCTTTTTTTTTTAAAACTTGAAAAATAAAATGTTTACCAGCGATTGATGCGCGGGTAACGTAACATCGGTGTGGAAAGCGAAATAGTTCAAATTCAGACCGAATCACTTTCTCAGCAATACTCTTGATAAAGGGATCTCTTCTCTCAATCCACTCCACTTTCTCAAGTAGTCGTAGCAACTTGCTGATAATTAAAAAAAATCTCCGTAGAGAGCCACAATTGTCTACGTTCTGAAAGAACATTGCATTTAAAAATATGATTAAACTGCTGACATTATAGTTAGAGTATTTTCTCTTCTTCACACACGTAATACAATACGGAATTATATATATATATATAGCTTGTATGCTTTTCGTGAAAATATCATCCTTTCCAGGGAGATGATTAATGAATGCTTCACGTGTTACGAACAGAAACTATAAAACTTTTTTTTTATATTATTCATTTTCTCCTATCGTCTTCAAATGGCCTGGAAATTATACACGTCGTATCGAGTGTATTTTTGAGTTTAAGAGATGCAATATTTGACCTCTTCATTTGATGATGTCGACTTCATTTCGAGGAAATTGCTTTCGGTTTTCGCTGTAATCTTTTGTTATAAAATGAATGTCAAGGTTCCGGTATGTCTTTTGAGAACAGCTACAGTTTGAGGGCCAGTTGTTTCAAACGGGTGAGAGTAATATAAGGAGAGGAATGGGATCGGACATGAATCGACCAGAGAAAGCCATTTGAATTGCGAATCGTTTTTGCGGTCAAAAATTGGATTTTATGAACAACTGTCGCTTGACCGGTACTTTGTAAAAAGAAACAAGGAGATACAAATTCAAGTGCTTTCAGATTCTGATGTGCATTTGAATTTCTTCGATAAAGGTGCAGTGTACTTTATGATTTTAATACGACGACATCATTAAATTCAATAGCATGATGCTAAGGATTATTGATAAAATGAATGACGGGAAGTGCTGACATGTTTTGTATAAGTAGGTCTTTCCTTTCTGAACATTTTAAGATAACAACCATGCTGAAGATAACTGCGAAAGATTAAATACTTGTCCTGTTCATAGACATTAAGTCTGGTTTATTCTCTCCGCGCGCACACGCACGTATATATTATTTAGTTTTTGGTCATAATGAAATTAGACCAGAACATAGATATATTACAAAGTGTTCAGTCAGTTAAGTGCCATACGTGATACACGCTTGGGCGATCATGTCTCGAAAGAGACATGACTGACTGGACAGAAGATTATCCCGCAGTAGGTTGCCATTGCTTTCTGCGGTAGACTGGTTGCCAGCCAAGGCTATAGAACCCAATCCTATTATTTAACTTATAACTGGAGGGAAGAGACGGATTAATACCTTCCCAAGGGTATTTGCGCGTAAGTGAAAGCAGTGAATTCAGCTGGAATTCGA
The DNA here is from genome assembly GCA_037127315.1 of Ascarosepion bandense. NCBI lineage: Eukaryota > Metazoa > Mollusca > Cephalopoda > Sepiida > Sepiidae > Ascarosepion > Ascarosepion bandense. Next base: position 7,828 of record JBBBDQ010028879.1, on the reverse strand, counting down.
ACTCGGCTACCCGATTTCTCGTTCCGAGCCGATATCCAGTGCACCACAAAAAGTGTTCACTACAATTATATTGAAGAACGTTTGAATATTTTTCATTTGTAAACGAGTTATTACACAACCCAGGTTTCTACCTTTTGGTGTCTTCAGGCAATTTACTATAACTGATTTTACCGTTTTTTTAAACACTTACGTAACAGGGACCTGTTATAAACGCGTGCATTTTTGTTTTTTGTTATTAAAATAATTTATAAAGTTTCAAAAATATTTTTAAAATCTTCAAAGAACTGTTGCGGTTAGATTTTTTTTGTTTAGAATTGATAATTATATTGTCTATCGAAAATTGAAAAGTTTAATAAAAATTGATTTGCTTCCATATTTTTAAAATAATTTTTTTGTGTATTTGAAGTTTTTTATTGTATTGTAATTTTTATGTGCAAATTAAAAGGTCAGAGTTTCCTCCCTTACCCGAAAAAAATGTGTAATTTTCTCACTTGTGAACGCCATACATTTGTTTTTTTTTATCTTATCTCTAATCAGCAAACTCTCAACACGTTTGATATACGGACAGGCCAAAAAGTTCAAATTTGCGATTGAGAAATAGTTTTATTCTAATTTTCACGCTATAAATAAATAATAATTGTGTAAATTATTTAACATAAAATTTGCTAATTTCCCAAAAATAATTTGTCACAGATGTAGATTTTTATTTTTGCAATATTTGCAAAACTGAGAATTAGCTTTTGTTTACAGATGTGTCAATCGCTCAAAAATGGCGACAAAATTTAAAAATTGAAAAATAATCTCAAACTTTTATATTCCAATCAATATAATTTCTGTTTGAAATAAACCAGAGAGTATTTTGTTTAATGGAAATAGTAAATTTAGTCATTTAGCTTTCAATTAAAACTAAAATAAAAATTTCAAGAAAACTTTTTCATTTTTAAAAATTCAGCTTAAAAGTTAGATATCGAAAATGAGGTCATGTAACTAAACTTGTTATACCAAGGGCTGAACTTATTAAACAAATCCATCAAATTCAACTACCGTATTTGACAGTGTATAAGACGCACACAAATTTCAGCAACGCAAATCAAGAAAAAAATTAGTAATTTGTAAAATTATTTGTTGATGGTACAGCCTATGCTATATTTATGGGGTACGATTTTGGTTAAACAAGCCATGATTACAATTAAAAACCAGCTAAAAAATTGGAAATTTCAAATAAAAGAAAATTTGTGACAGTAAAATTTAATAATGCTACGGTGAGATTTCACATGGACACTGTTAGTGATATTACAATTATTGATAAACAAATTTGTATTGTCTAGCCTAACTTGAAAAAAATAACGACAAAGCTGCAAAAGGAATATCAGGTAAAAATTATTTTTTTTTACTTGCGAGTAAAACTAAAAAGCAGGTGTTTACGTATTGAAAAATCCAACTCGAATTTACTAAGCGACGATAGGCTAGAATTACTTAAATTGTGAATATGGCAGATTAATTAATTCTGCGGAAACGTTGTTCTTCAGATAAAAAGAAACGCTGAGTCAGCTTGAAAATAAATTCACGAATATTTTCTCAGAGGAGTTGGGAAAATGTACCAAATCAAAGGTATTTTTTAAACTAATGTGGCAACAGTTTTTAAGCCTAAAAGAAAGATACCTTTTGCTGCGTTGGAGTCTCTTGTTACCGAACTTGATAGGTTAGAAAACCGCGGAGTTATTGAAAAATAGATTATTCGTAATGAGACACGGCAACGGTTTATATTAGAAAGAAAAATGACTAGATTTGCTTATGTGCAGATTCTTTTACGAGTTGAATGGCTGCCTCTTCCCATATGTACATCTCCTAACAACTCCAGAGAATATAGTTGCCAATTTAAATGGTGGTAATTTATTTTTCAAAAATTAAGCTGTCTAAAGCATTTCTTCAAATTGAAGCGGCCGAGGAAGTATTTTAATACACATAAAGAACTTTACAAATTTTAAAGATTACCGTTCGGTGTAAAAGTAGTCCCAGGTATTTTCCAGCAAATAATGGAGAATACGTTGGCGAGACTAGACCGTGCTGTCGATTACATAGATGACATACTTATTTAGAATGCTACGAAAATATAGTCTGTAAAACTGGTTCAAAAAGTATTTAAGGCATTACACGATTACGGATTAAAACCAGCGAGCAGAAATTTCAATTCTTTATGAATATAATTAAATATTCATGTTAGATAATCGACGAAAAAGGAAGAAAAGCAGATTCTACTAGAGCAAGTGCCATTAAAGAAATACATCTTCCGACAAATTTGGTGGCCTTACAATCATTTCTCAGATTAGGAGCGGTAAAATAAATAAATACTCAGACTCTACAGTAAAAGCAGTCACCCACGTTTCAAGAAATTTGACAAATGCGGGAAAATGTTACAGTCAAACTGAAAAAGAAGCGGTTAATATTATTGAACTGTGGTCAACAGCTTCACAAAATGACCTGATATATTAAAGTGTAAACAACCTACTACCATAATAAAGATTAAACACTTACAAACTTTTTGCAAGGTTTGAAGTACTTGATAGTGTGATATCCGTTAATGGAACTCAGTTTGTGTCTAGGTTGTGTTTAAACATTTTTGCAAAAACTATTTGGTAGAACATTTGCAACACTGATTTATCATCTGAGATCTAATAGGCAAGCTGAGCAGTTCACTGATACCTTCAAAAGAGCATTAAGGAAGCAATTGGCTTGGACAGCTGAAGAAACGGCACTGCAAGAATTTTTGCGTGTTTATGCCACTCCAAGTGATGGGCGTTGAGGTCTCCGAATGCAAATATGTGGGCGAATGGGTGGAAGGAAATAGCCTTATCTATGTTGTCAGCAATGCTATCTAGTAGGGAGCAGTCAGGAGAGGATGGAGAACGGTAAAGAAAGAATAGTTAACTAACCGAACTGAGGAGAGACAGACAGAGACATGCATATTGGTGCGACGAAATGTGGCCTCCCTTTGACTGTTCTATAAATATTTTCATGGCTTCTGCTCGGACGAACTTAAGTCACTGGTGCCTCCACAACAGGTGTTTACTCGTGCAACCAGATTGGCAACTGAGTCCCACCCATTCACAGTCAGGTTAACCAAATGCAGACGACAATTCTACTCCTGCAGCTTCTTCTCTCGCACTTCCCGCCTGTGGAACTCGCTCTCATATTCTTGCTTTCCTGATGGCTACAACCTCTAAGAATTTAAATGCAATGTCAATACTCATCTATTAACCACTGGATTCTAGCTTTCTCCCCACCTCGTATATCCTTCCCTTTCCCTCCACCTATGTAACTGTCATCACACCTGCATTCTCATCTTTCTATTGCTCTTTTCTAACTGGTCTGTACTCCTCACTCTCTTCTAATTAATCTTTTTACAGTTATGTAGCCCTCCGCACATCAGTGGCATTTCCGCCTTGCTCGGGGTGAAATGATTAAAAAAAATATCGAATGACGCCGAATGCAAACGTCATCACGAAAATGTTACCTGTAAAACTCATGTTTACTATGAAAGAGAGATTCCATTTTGACAAATTACTTTCTGGGAATCAAAAAATTGGAAAATTTGAAACTATCGCTTAATTTAAGATCGGCGATAAAGTTTTGTCGAAGGTAGATGATTTCGATATAGAACACATATAAATCAATTGAGGTCTAGATTTGCACAAAATGAGCAATTGTTACAAGTGAATTCAGCAATGGTGATACTTTTGAATTATGTATTACGGAATACAGGAAACTACACAAGGAAATAAGGAGCAAATGCAGATAGGCTAAAGAGGAATGACTGAAAGGCAAATGTGCAGAAGTAGAGAGATTGAGCATAACTAATAAAGGAGACATGCATAAAAAATAAAAGAACAGGACAAAAGACATGCTCATCAACAAAATGTATAAAATCCAAGCATGGAACGTTCATATTAAAGAAAGAGAAAATACTTCAGCGATGGGGAAAATATATCGATCTCTTCCATGATGAAAGAGATAGAAAGAGAGAGCAACTGACAACACACAGATTAAAACCCAAAGTAAAAGCTGCACTGGCCAAACTGAATAGAAACAAAGCAGCAGGACAAGACGACATTGCAATAATGATATTGGCAGCCCTAGACGATTTCGGCATAGAGAAAATTACAATAATAATAAATTAAATCTACAACAGTGGTAATATATCGGAAGACCTAAGCAGATTGATTTTCATAGCACTAAGAAGCTAGTTGCATAACAAAACTCATCATCCGAATTCTGATGAACAGAGCCAGTGGCAAAATCAATCCAGAGATACGACAAAAAAAGCGCGGTGTTGTCAAAGACACTGGAACAAGGAACGCGATATTTACGCTTAGAATTTTATCGGAATGGGGCAATACAATTACAGAAGAGCGTGTACCTGTGTTTTGTAAACTACGTAAAAGCATTCGACAAAGTACGCCAGTAAGGCTTGATAGAGACGCTCGGCAAGAACCTGTACTGGCAGCAAACTGCCTGCATACGGACAGAAAAAGAGTTCAGCAAATATAGAAAGGAGTGTAAGACAAGAATGTATCTTCTCACTGGATCTGTTCAACATATACAGCGAGACAATTCTGCAAGCTCTAGAGGGTTGCCATGATGCGTCATTGGCAGCAATACTAAAATCAACCACCAAATACAGAAATTTAAATACCTGGTAAGCGTTCTAACAGAAAACGGTGTTGAAGTTTTTTTTGGGTACCTTTGTAGACTGGTGAGCCAGCAATAAGGTGACTCATTTTATAGTTCACCAATAGAAAGCTTAACCAATTTGAAGGCTCAAAATATTCAATGCGACGCGTATAAAAGGCGACATAATCGGATTCAGTAGAGTGTCTGACGCGTGAGTGTTAATCGTTGACATTGTTTCATTAAACAGATTACGTACTGCGCTGTATTCTATAGTCATAGTTATTGTGGACATGGTCAACAGACGGAAAGTGTGACAATGATATCCGAAGGCGTATTGGCATGGCCAAAGACGCATTCTAGACGCTGAGTAGAGTATTGAGAGACAGGAAAATTTCGCTGGAAACAAAGAAGAGAGTACTGGACAGCAATGTGATTTTTGTACTTCAATATGGCAGCGAAAGCTAGACAATCTCATCAAAGATGAGAGAAAGACTGGGAGCAACCGAAATGTGGTTCTACAGAAGGATGTTGAGTATACCATAGACCGAACGTGTGAGCAACGATAAGGTTTTGGAGGGGATGGAAACGAAAAGGAAACTGATACTTAACATCAGGGTAAGACAGCTGAAGTTTTTGGGACATTTAATGAGGAAGGAGGGCTTGGAGAATCTGATACTCACGGGGTGGATAGAAAGACAGGAAAGCAATGCTTGACATATTTGATTGACTTGAGGAGATAGATGGCGGAGTAGGGTTTGTGAGGAGTAACAGGAAATGGAGTGTTAAGAGCTACAACGGATAGGGAGATGTGGAAGGGCATGATGGCCTGTGGCCAGAAGGGATGCGGCATAGAAAAGAAGATTCCTAAAACGAATAGTAAAACACAATACCAGGGTAAGCGAAAGCTGACTGAAATAATGTAAAGGGAACTATTAAGAAAAAAAGTATCGTCTAAAGAAAGGGCATATCTAAAAAGTGGGTATTGTGGAAATGAACACACTTCTCCAGAATATGACTTGGACTCCTTCAAGTAGCATATATTCTGATGTTATTTGAGTTTGAGTTTTGTTTAACGGCATATCAGCCTCTAGGGGTTATTTAATGCCAAAAAAAGGAGGGTTTTAAGGTATGTTTTTAATATTCGGTTATAGTGAGAAAGTTGATTTAGCTAGATTTTAGTGAAAACTTTTTGCTTTTATTCTTTTTTGTTTTCTAAAACTAAAAATGCCTTCTAGTTTTGTATTCAAAAATGTTTTGCTGGGAATATTTTTTTCTTCAAAAGTGTGTTATGGTAATTATTTTTTCTTCAAAAATGTATTGTTAGTTATAGTTCTCCTTCAAGAATGTATATTTTTCTATAAAAGTCTATTTTTATGTATATATTTCTAAAAGAGTGTATTTTTATAATTTCATAGTGTTTTGATCCCAGTTTGGAGGTTAACTATTTGCCCATAGCTGGGACCCTAACAGGTGTTACCACTTCGGGTCAGTGTGAACCTGGGAACAACAGCAATTAAGAGGTGGTTCCATTCTCCTCACAACCTCCCAATCAGAGGCCTTGCTACCACTTCGGGTCAGGGTGAACCTGAGAACAACAGCAATTAAGAGGTGGTTCCATTCTCCTCACAACCTCCCAATCAGAGGCCTTGCTACCACTTCGGGTCAGGGTGAACCTGAGAACAGCAGCAATTAAGAGGTGGTTCCATTCTCCTCACAACCTCCCAATCAGAGGCCTTGCTACCACTTCGGGTCAGAGTGAACCTGAGAACAACAGCAATTAAGAGGTGGTTCCATTCTCCTCACAACCTCACAATCAAAGGCCTTGCTGCCAGATGCAGTTTATCGTCATGTCCAGGACCCATTCTGATGATGTGAGTTAGAAGCAGCAGAAAGCAAACTTTATTTCCTGACTACACAATTCATCTAAACTACGTCGACTCCGGTGACGCATTTCTTGATTATGCTATGTTCATTCAATGTAACGAAGACATAACAATATACTTCCTCTGTAATTTTTATTGTTTTAACAATAGTCAACAAGAAGAAAAAACATAATTGTTTAAATAAATTGCTGGATAAATAATATCTGACATATTTGTTGTCAATTTTTGAGAAAAAAATGTAATAATTAAGTTTCATTTGTTATGGTTTTATTAACATTCTAAAATTAGCTTCTTTTTTTTTTTTAAACAAAAAAAAAATGATAAGAGAAATATGAAGGTGACGAGAGAAAATCTCCCTTTTCCCGGCTTGTTCCTGAGTTCAAATTTGTCGAACACTTTTATCGTAATCAAATCTTTTACTATTTACTCTTTTTGCGTTGTTCGGACTGCTTTCCTCATCTTGATTGTCATATTCACGACGTTTCGGACTTTATACGCTCCTTTTGATATACACTGGAACCAAACCGTTTATTTTGTCCATAGGAATAAATTGTTCTAGTTCAACGTGTCATGCCTTTTCTGAATATCCCAGGTTCAGTTAATCTTCTTCAATAACTCAACTCTAAGTTTTGTGGCCAGGTATGGAACTCTTAACTTACTAGATTACTTCAGACCTATGCTTTTATCCACTAAGACATGTGTCAGTGAATTAATTTTTTAGAACTTCTAGACCTAATGTCTTGTTTTATGCATTAATGAACTTTTATTGGTTTCCGAAATAGCAAAAGGTCTATTTTGAATATGATTTTTTTTAAATTACTTTTTTTTATTGCTCGCATTAAATAATATATCGAAAATTTAATAAGAAATATTAAACTGAGCAAGTCGATTTAACATGCAAATCATTTAATTGGAGTAGATAGACTGAACTATCGCCCGGTTCACACTCCACCCACGTCTATTGAACAGGTGTAGAGGCTCATCCCTTGTTCCCTGTTCAGGATGTGGTTTCTGGTTCTCTCTTTTCCAATCTTTTCACTTTTCTTTTCTTTTTTTTTCAATTGGAGTAGATAGACTAAACTATCAACCGGTTCAAACTCCACCCACGTCTATTGAACAGGTGTAGAGGCTCATCCCTTGTTCCCTGTTTAGGATGTGGTTTCCGGCTTTCTCTTTTCCAATCTTTTTACTCTTACGTAGCCCTCTGCACACCAGTGGCCTTACCGCCTTGCCCGGGGTGATATGATTAATATATATATATATATATATATATA